>JAPMOQ010065912.1:167269-190778 GCA_026543055.1 Argiope trifasciata
ATACATTTATATATTTTCTATACATTATACATTTATATATTTTCTATGCATTATACATTTATATATTTATATACATGTTTTATGTTATGCTATATTTTATTCGAATTTCTTTCGGTTCGGTGATTTTATTATATTTAGAATTATTTATGATTTTCGGTACAATTACTGACGAGAAATCTCGTTTTTAGATACTTCCAATTACAGGTCTCTGAGGACTGAAATTTGTTTCTTATGTCTTTTTAAATAGGTTGAACTTTCCAATACATATCTCAAGAATATATTTACTTATTTCAAACTAGCATAAGAGACAAATTTTAGTCCCCAGAAGCCTGTAATTGGAAGTATATAAAAGATATCTCGGCTGTGAGGTTGGGAATGTTAAGGAGGTATGTAATAAAACACTTATTAGACATTAAATATTTACAAGCGCTAGGTTTGTATTTACTATTTGATTACATTTCATATCTATAATTATTTAGTCTGAGATAGCACTTTTTTTATCATTCATCAGCTTATAATTCAAAATGTACATGCCATGTTATTTGTATTTCAAACATTTTATAAGAATAATTACACAGCCCACCATATTCGGGTGATATTGGTAAAAAAATGTTATAAAAAGGCTTTTAGTTTTTAAAACATAACAGACCAAATTTAATATTATACTTAAATATGAATACCGCAACTTTTACAGATAACAATGAATGGGCAGAATTTTAAACTGTTCATCTCTGTATTAATATATCTAGTATATCAATAATTAGAATTATCACATACGAAATTGTACCTTTTGTATTTACATTCCAGTTTCAATAATAATATTTTTGAAATGTGCCCTTCATTGCACTTAACTAATCAATATGTGTGTTGGCTCTATTCAGAATGACATTAAATGCGGTTTTGCTCAAAGGAAAACATTGATCCATTTCAACAAGTTGTTGTGTAGCATTTAATAAGCTCCATATTTCAGCTCATAAATATGGGTAATTTTTCTAGTTTTGGCTCCGAATGAGGCAAAATAAAACTGAATTGACCATTATAGAAAAGGAAATAGTGAAAACATCAAAGAAAATTCAAGTTGAATGTTTGCTTTCAGAGAACAACTTATTGTAATTACAAATGATAAAGAACCGATTTCAACATAATATTCCGAACATATAATATATTCTTAACATATGATCTGGCAGAAATTCAGTGCTGAAAGTCATCATCCGCCAAGTACACTTCAGAAATCTAAAACTCACTTTTAATTTTAAGCTTTGTTTATCAAAACTTTAATTTTAAATCGAAGCGGATTTAATTTGAATATCACTATTAGCTCCTCTTTTTAATCATTCCTGGAAGCTAAATTTTCCTGAAAACAAAGTGAGCTCATCTTGCAAGAAGCCGTATAAATATCTGCTGAACACATACTTTTGAATCAAAATGTACAGGTGATTATAATGAAAGTTTCCATTTGAAAAGCTCTCTACAGCACCAACGGAGAACGGATAGCAACGATACTCGGTACATGAAATTTCGAAAAAGAGATAGTTTGCAAATGTCCAACAGAGGGCGCTCTTTCCGGAAAAACATTACATTTACACAATAAACGACCAAAATAGAATACAGAAGCAATAATAACAATCCAAAGCAAGAATGATGAGTGCATGTAAAACAGGGAAAAGCTATCGATTCTAGGGGGGGGAAATGTTGAGATTTGCTTTCTTGAGAAGAAGCATTACGCAAAACAGGTTAGGATAAGAAACTTTGCAGTTGTTGTCATATTCATGCCGATATTTCCAGATGTAATGATAACGGTATCTTATTGCTTGTAAAGAACTCCAACCTTTCCTTACATCGTCATAGGCACGATCAACAACTGCTTCTCTTGTGAAATCTCGCTCTAATTTGTTTCTGCACACTGAACAATAAAAAGAACTCCACAATGGTTCTTGTGGGAAGCTTCACAACTGATCAGTTACAATCTGTTGTTGAACACGCTGTTCATCGACTTGAAATGTTGCAGGTGAATGATGTGGTGGTCACATGGGGCACTTTTCCCCGCATCATTCTGGGCACGATTCATAACGACTCCACTTATGCAATTTCATCCTAATCTGTTCCTGTTTCTGTAAACTCTTCTTCCTTTCTCCCAAACACGGCACTGATACTTTACTCAATGTGGTTCGACGGCAAGGTGATCAGAGATTAGGCAATCAATGTTAATACTGTTTCTATATTCTAAATTCCAGAGTTCAAAGAAGTGCGGGGAAGTGTAAGTGGCAGTCAATAAATCTAGTGGGTTAATGCCCCGCTGGATTTGTTCGCGAGGAATATGCGAAGGTCTTTGTTTGCTTACATCGAGCATGACAGAGATGACACCGAAGACGAAGATGGTAGCACTCGAGATATGAAATCTGACCAGGGTATGATTATAATCTGCCAAAATAATACCTTTGGGAGGAACTTCCCTCTTTATTCTTTTTTTCTATTTTTTAGAAGACTCCAAATCATATATTTTCTTAAAAGACACAAGTTCGTAGTTTTCGTTTGAATATTTACTTGGAAAGGTGGGCCTTTCCAACCGCTTCTCCTATAAAATGTCAGGTTTTTGCAACAAAAGAGATTTATATGATGTTATACCACAGACTCAGGGCCATGATGGCCTGGTGCTAAGGTCTTGGCTTTGGTACCGAGAGTTTCAGGTTTGAGACTCGATTCCACCGAAAAACCGTCGTGTAAGTGTGTCTGCGTTAAATCCGTCGGGGCCAAACGTCCTCTCGCTGATGTGACGTGAAATTTTGGAGAGGGGAATGCTAGCTCATTTGTCACCTCGTCATCGTCCTGACAGCGATTCCAAATGAGAAGGTCCTGGTGATATAGCCTTGGTGCTGCTTCAAAGTGGGACGTTAATATAACTAAACTAAACTATACCACAAACTCTATGACCCACCCGAAGGCACACAGATAATAAATACTGAATGGCCAGATCGCCGCAACAGCAACATCGCCAGGAACTGCAGTTGAATCCAAAGGGCCACCACCGGCCACAGTACAACCCCCCCCTTCGGAAGTACGTCCCTTCATCAATGGGATCCCCTCCCTTCTTTTCGGAAGCTTTTCATCCTCATTTCGAGGTGCCCCAGGTAGGGGGGTATAGGTAAAGTGGTTCAAACCAAAGTGGTGCATTTAACTTTTTTCTTTTGGGAGAAGTGATAACAAAATTCTGAGAAAAGTGCTTTTAAGGTATTCTGAAAGGCAATGAAAAAGGAAATTTATGAAATATGTGATGAAATTATAATAATTATTTTATTGTAACCTTATGAATACTATAAGAGATAAATTTATATCCGTGATTTTCAAAAAAAAATTAAATTAAATAATAACCTCTTATTTTTTTATATGAACAGTTATTTTGCTTTTGAAGTTTTTCTCATTGAAAGGGAAAAAGTAGCAAATAAAATGGGTGATTACCAATAGATGCCACGCTAAGCAAATGATGAATAGTTTTTAGGGACATCATTCCTTTCTGTTTTGGGAGTTAAAAATGAAAGATTTTGTTCATGCAAAGTCAATTTTATCTTGTATTTGTATTATGTTCATTCGCATTTTAATCAGGTCTAAATCAAATTACATGCAAATTATAATTACAATTTTACAATTCTAAATAAAACTCCATAAACAAATTAGAATAGTGTGTCTATAAAATAATGTTATAAAAATATATGCCGTTTGTTTCAGCCTGGTTTTTAGGTTTCTTAACAGCTTTATTCACAAACATTTATAAATCAGATTGCTGGCCTGGTGGTAAATTCTCGGCTTCGGAACCGGAGTTTTGTAGATTCGAGGCCCGATTCTACTGAAGGACAGTCGTGTAAGTGAGTCTGTCGGGGCTAAACGTCCTCCCGCTGGTGTGGAGGTTTGGAGAGGGGTATACCAACTCAGGTGTCGTCATCTTCATCTGACCATGGCTCAAAATGACGTGGTCAGTCTCAAAATAGCCCTAATGTTGCTAAAAGGAAGTAAGGATGAGAGATCTCCATCTTTCCTTGTACCATCCATGGTGGAGAAATCCTACCACCAAGCCGGAAGCATTTCATCCTTATTTTCGAGGTACCTCCCAGGGGGAGGGTTTAAACCATAAGGTCTTCATGCCCTTATTTTATTTATAATTTTTTTAATTTTATCTATATAATTAAAAATAAATGTTTGTCTGTATGTCTCATATGCCTTCCTAAACCTATCATCTGATGGCGCTGAAACTAGATCAGCTTATTGCTTGCATCTACGGGATGCTTATAGGCATATTACAATTATGTAAAATTTAAAAAAAATTGAATCTCAACTGCATCTATTTACCAAATATCAGTGTCCAAATATCTCGCCGAGAAGACAATAGATTTAGTAGAAACGCTAAATCAGAGTTAAAGGCTCATATTGTATAGCTATTGAAGACAAATGCCATGCAAGTCGTTCTCAAAGGTAACAATGTTATAACAAATTGTGCGAGAAAACTTTGGGGACATCAATACTAGGGGTTTTAAATTTTAATTTAATGTTATTTCGCAGTAACTTTGAAAAATATTGTAGTACAAATAATTTTGCATCATCTTAATTTTCAAAAAAATTATCTTTTGTATTAAAGTAACAATTTTATGGTATAAATATATTTTCTATGTTTAATGAATTTTGAAAAAGATAATAATTACATTTCCTAAAATTAAACTTGAAAATTCCGAGAGAATATTAAAGAAATCCAGAGATACACTAAATGGTTTCTTTCATTACCGTTCTGAAAGAACACCAAGTTTTCCAATTTTCAAAGAATACACAAATCTAACATATAAAAATATTTGTTCGTATTTCATAGACTGTCGTACCCTTCATCCTATTTCGATGAAACGTTGCCAAATGATTGCGCCTAATATTACTTTTTATCAGGCGGTAACAACTAGTTGCGGCGATACCAGCTAGTAGTGTCTAATAGTAGACATTAGTCTATCTAATGGTATATCTAGTAACATCTAACAGTAGACTTCTGAAACATACATTTAATAGTAGACACTACTAGCTACCAGCTAGTAGTCTTATCTTTAATATTCATCATGGAAGTAATTTCAAAACTATTTTTTTATTTTGCAGAATGAAAAAATTCAGAGATATTCTCCTCGCCATCATTGGCTTGCTGGAAATTCAGTTGGCGTGCTGCTTGTCGGAAGACGCCGACACCCCAGACAGACGCTACCACCCCTCCTTCATCTACCTGAAAGACCAAGACGAGGTGCCCTGGTCGAATCGAGTCCCCGAGGAAGACGAGGTCGAAAATGAAGAAGAGGCTATCGACTGGAAGCATCAGCTCATGGAAAAACGAGGATTTGGCGAGAAAAGAGGTTTTGGCGAGAAACGCGGCTTCGGTGAGAAAAGAGGATTTGGTGAAAAGAGAGGTTTTGGCGAGAAAAGGGGATTTGGAGAAAAAAGAGGTTTTGGTGAGAAAAGAGGATTTGGTGAAAAAAGGGGATTCGGCGAGAAAAGGGGATTTGGGGAAAAACGAGGATTTGGCGAGAAAAGAGGTTTTGGAGAGAAACGGGGCTTTGGCGAGAAAAGAGGTTTTGGAGAAAAACGTTCCCATGGTGAATCAATGCACAGCAATAATGTTTTGTCCTTTATTACGCAGTGGGTGCATTTTCTGAAGCCTGAAGAAATTGCCAAATACCGATCGGAACATTTTTATCCACAGTTGGAAAGTTATCGAGCTTAGAATGTTATAACTCTTAAACCAGGTTTCCATCTGGCTTAAAACCGGAATTGAATGGCAAAATATGGGAAATAAACAGCATTCATGTAAATAAAATTGACAATTTTCAGCCAATGTTGGATTTAATAAAAGCAAAACTAACTATTGTGTCTTGCTTTATTTTGCTGATTTGTTGTTGTTTTTTGGTACTTTTCCATTATACCGGCATAGGCAATAAAGTCGCCAATAATGAAGCAACCAATGCCAAACGGAATATCACTGCTGGTAACCTTTTGCCACCACATCTTCAAAGCAAGTCGTGGCCATTTTGTCGCCTGCGCCAAAATGGCGACTGTGTGCTATCGCTAAAAAGCTGCTTGGCGAGATTTGCGACGGTATAATGGAAATGTACCATTTTTTTGAACTAAGGCATATAATTGGATTTTTTAAAGATTTATTAAAGAATTTACATTGAATT
Source organism: Argiope trifasciata (assembly GCA_026543055.1). NCBI lineage: Eukaryota > Metazoa > Arthropoda > Arachnida > Araneae > Araneidae > Argiope > Argiope trifasciata. The sequence goes on from JAPMOQ010065912.1 coordinate 173,464, forward strand.
CAGAAAGAACTTAGAGTTCTTATGTTCAGATTCAATCACTCCATTTACCATTTTTGTTTCATCAAAATAAGAAGATTATTTACCAAGAGAAAAAATTTCTCATAATTTTTGAGATAATTCTTATAATTTTGTGAATATACACTGATCGGAAAAAAATCCCAACACCAAGAAAAAAATTATTGTACAGTAATGAAATTTTAGGAATACATTTGTCTAGGTAACATATTTAATTGATTAAAGTTACAAGATCACAGGTAGAGCCATTGGCGAGAAGAGCCATTTCAAATGTGAAATGGTGGTACATTAGTAACAGGTGTAACCGCCAGAATTTTGAATGCAAGCATGCAAACGTGCATGTATTGTGTGGTTCAGGTGTCGGATATCAGTTTGTGGGATGGAGTTCCATGCCTGTTGCACTTGGGAGGTCAATGCAGGGACGGTTAATGCTGGTTGTGGATGATGCTGGAGTTGTCTTCCAATGATGTCCCATACGTGCTCGATTGGAGAAAAATCTGGTGATCTAGCAGGCCAAGGCAACATGTCGGCACTCTGTAGAGCATGTTGCGTTACAACAGCGGTATGAGGGCGAGTGTTATCCTGTTGGAAAACACCCCCTTGAATGCTGTTCATGAATGGCAGCACTACAGGTTGTATCACTAGGCTGACGTACAAATTTGCAGTCAGGGTGCGTGGGATAACCACGAGAGTGCTCCTGCTGTCATACGTAATTGCTCCCCAAACCATAACTCCAGGACTAGGCCCTGTGTGTCTAGGCCGCAGACAGGTCACTAGCAGACGTTCACCTGGCCTCCTTCTAACCAACAAAAGGCTATCACTGAGACAAAGGCAGAACCGGCTTTCATCAGAAAACACAACAGATCTCCACTCCGTCCTCCAATCATCTTTCGCTTGACACCACTAACGTTGCAAACGGCAGTGGTTAGGAGTCAGTGGAATGCACTGTACAGGGCGTCTGGCTCGGAGTTGTCCTTGAAGTAACCAATTTGTAACAGTTTGTTGAGTCACTGTGGTGCCAACTGCAGCTCGAATTTCAGCTGCAGACGCAGTACGATTAGCCACAGCCATACGCCGAATACGACGGTCTTCCCTCTCAGTAGTACCACGTGGCCGCCCGAACCTGATCTTCTTGAGGCAGTACCTTCCCTTGACCACTGCCGCCAATACTCATGCACAGTGGATACATTCCTGCCAAGTCTTTCAGCAATATCGCGGAAAGAAAACCCACCTTCTCGTAGCCCTACAACACGACTTCGTTTAAACTCAGTGAGCTGTTGATAATGGCTTCTTCGTCTTCTCAGAGGCATCCTTGACTAACATTAACCCACTACGTCAAATCTCAATTGCAAATAACGATCACGAACATTATAGCGCTTATTTAAAGCAAACCTCATTTGCATGTTCATAGTGTCGCTACTAGCGCCACACTTACGCGCGTAGCTCGAAATTTGAATCGACGTCATCTTTCAGATGTATAAACACGCCTACTAAATTTCTTTTATCTAGCACAGCTCCTTCCTAGGGTTGGGATTTTTTTTCCATCAGTGTATATGTATGAACTTTTCCTACATAATCTGTTGAACCTTTAGAATAAATATACATTATATTTTGAGAGCGCAGATGCTGCTACAACTAAAACACAAATGAACTGAACAACTTTATTACAAATATTAGTAAAATTGAAAACGGTTACAGACAAGGAATCATAATTAATAAAGAATCCAGCCTTATATTAATCTTTTTTATTATCAGTTTATATATTAATCTTAAATGTACTCACTTTTCGCTTTTTTCAACGGAAATAAACTGCTAGTAATATAAGAAAATATTAATGTTATGAAAATTCTACAAAATAAATAGCTGTAAATGTATGAAATAAGATAAAGGAAACAAAATATTGATGCACGTATCTGTAAATAAATTTCATTAGTGGACATACAGGGTGATCAGAGATATATACAAAAGCGATATATAACGCTCAGCGATCAAATATCTCTACTAAAATGATCGATAGAAGGATGCGGTCAACTGTACGTTTATGAACAAAACTGTAAAAATGCTGTACAAAAGTTTAGAAAATTTAGTCACAGATGGCACTTTGCGCTGAAAACTCTTTCTTTGAAGGGAGTCTTTAAAAAAAAAAACAATAAAGTGATGCAGTCTTTGTAATCAAAATACATTTTCTTCAAAATGTTCGCTGTTCGAAGCAATGAGGTAGCGTCATTGAACAATGAAATTTGACATCACGTCATGCCATGTCTCAACAGAAATGGAATCACACGCAACATCCATCAATGATTCAAGCTCATCTTGTGCGTTTCTATAGACAGTGTCTTTCAATGCTCCCCACAGAAAGAAGTCACAAGGAGTCAGATCGGGAGTCATTTTACATTTTTGACGTTACACTGAAAGCTTTTACGGGCATTGTGATGAGAGCGCCATCTGTTAACGATTTTCGTAACTAAAATTTCTAAACTTTTGTACAGCATTTTTACAGTTTTGCTCATAAACGTACAGTTGACCGCATCCTTCTATCGACCTTTGTTGTAAAGATATTTAATTTTGAAATTAGGGCTTATTCGCTGATCACCCTGAATGAGTAAATATATTTAATTAGTGAATATATTTACCGGCAAATGTTTCTAGATCTACACATATTTGCTGTTGCTCATAGGCTTGTGTCAATTTTCATGTTTATTTAAAGTGTTTTGTTGCTTTATTATTAATTTTCTATTCTTTTTAATCCAGCTGAGATCCAAAATCTTTTTCTAAGCATTTATTAGAGCTGCACTTTAATAATTGAAAATCCGCTAATAACTGCGAATTCAGACAATTAGATATTTATTAGACGAATGAGCAAATAATAGAAGTTGCTAAAAATTAAAATTTAATCAACAAAGTAAGGTTAGCTATTATGAGTTACATAATGAAAAATACTGCGTGATTCACAATTTGAACGATTCGTGAGAAAGAGGTGATATCAAATAAAATGGGATTCACAATTTAAGATTTAATGTATCCGACTACGTCCGAAGGAAAATTTTTAAAAATTGGATACTTTTGAAACTATTTATGGCTTTTAGATATATTGTCAGTAATGAACACTATAAATATAAAAATAATTGTCTGAAAATATAATAAACTTTGAAAAATTGTGTTGTAAATTTCAGTGAAATTCAGCCAAAAAAGTTAACACTCTACAAAAAATTGTAATGCAGCAATCCCATTTTTCTTTGTACACAAGTTGTAGTATATAATGGTGAATGAAATGAACCAAAATCTAATAAAAATGTTGCAAAGACGTTCTGAGTAAAAATATTCGTATATATACACTCTTCCATAAATTCACAACATACTTTTTCTGAAAACACCTATAAATGCAAAAGTCATTCATTGATTTTTAAAATTCAGAAATTTTAAAACTACTTAGGGTTTTTAGATATGTTGTTCATTATAAACACTATAAATGCAAAAACATAATTTTAAAATATATTTTGAGAAATTGGAAAATGTGTAGTAAATTTTAGGGAAATTTAACCTAAACGGTTTACGCTCTATATAAACTGGTAACGCAGCAATCCTATTTTTCTTTGCACATGAGTTATAGAATCTAGTGATGAATCAAATGAACCAAAATCTAAGAAATACTTTTAAATGCAAAGATTTTATGGGTAAAAATATGCGCGCATTTTTACCATCCATTCCCAACTTAATTTTTCTAAAAACACCTATAATTAAACAAGTATTTCACCAACATTAAAATTTTTGGTTCATTTCATTGCCCGTATGATTTAAAAGACACGCTGAAGGTTTTATGTTTAGTGAGTTTACCATCGGCAGTTTTGGAGATATAATGTCAATGGGGAAGATTTTTTACGAAAATTAAACATTGAGAAAATGGAAATGAAAGACACATTTTAACTGGAAAAATAGGTGACCCTGGATGATTGATCAGGCCTTTCTTTTCTTTGAAAAGATGAACTGTTTTGGGAGGATAAAAGTCTGATCTTTTTTTAGAAATAATAAAAATTTTTAAAAAAATCGCCAATGGTTGATAACCAGTGTTTTAAACGTAGTTGGATACCTAAAAGAAAAGAAAAACAACTGGCAACCTGAATATTTAAGATGCATTTGAAAAAAAATTATCTTAAAATTCAAGCCATTTGGGAAAATTCAATTTAGATGTCAATTTTTTAAGAAAAACAATGTTAAAAGTGAAGTTTTAATATTAATAAATATCGAATTGACCTGAAAATTATTTCCATGTCTTCTATATACTGTAAAAGGTACAATGACATTAATAAAATATGAAATTTTTTTATTAAATAGAAAAAAATTATTTCAAAATAAATAGAAAAAGTGTTGGTTAAAATAGGGAGAGATCGTAAGAAACAAAGAGAAGATTTTAAGGAAAAATAGGGAAAATTTTAGAGATAAATAAGGAAATTGTTTGGTAAAACAGGGAACCGAGACTTGAAGAATCATAGTAAAAATTTTAGAGAAAAGTGGGAAAAAATAGTGACAATTTTAGGGAAAAAAACGAAAAAATAGCGAAACTTTTATGGAAAATATTGGAAGAAATATAAAGAAATCTTTTAAAAAAACGCAGAGAAAATGTTAAGAAAAGATAGGGAAAACTTTAGGCTACAAAGGGGAAAAACAGTAAACAATTTTCAGAGAATCAGAGAAATTTTTAGGGAAAAGTAAAAAGAATATTAGAGAAAATAGAGAGAAATCTTAGGAATCATAAAGAAATTTTAGAGGAACTTGGGGAAACTTTTAAGAAAAAATAGTAAAAAATTTTGGGAAAAAAATATTGGGGAAAATATGAAGAAATCTTTGAAAAAACATACAGAAAATTTCATGAAGAAATAGAGGAAATTTTAGGCTAAGAAAAAGGAAAACAGTAAAAATTTTGGAAAAAAACATAGAAAATTTTAGGGAAAAGTAGGAAAAATATTAGAGATTATAGAAAGAAATCTTAAGAAAACATAGAAAATTTTACTGAAAAATGGGGAAACTTTTAAGAAAGAATAGTGAAAATTTTATTCAAAATCTCCACAGCAGTGATTTGATACAGCTTATCTCTAACATCCAACTTCCAAAGCAACGAAAAATTAAAAACAGAATACGAAAACTTGAATTTCATTGACAGACGAAACCCTATTTCCCCCTTATCTTCCAAATGAAACTTTGAACGTGCTGTCATCGCGCAAAGCGTCCTTTCCTCACAATGGCTCATAAACAACCGCTCCGGTAGAAGAGTGGGTCGTAAATTTGGGTCTCAGGAAACCTATTTATCATTCTGAAATCTGAGAACTGTTTCTTTCCGTTGTAGATAAGAGGCGACGCTTATTATCGCCAAATGGAATTTTTACGATTCTTTGGCAAATAATCCCATGGCGCCGAGAGACTTTGGCAGAATCTGGACCGCACTCGTTAGGAACGATGTGACCTGAATCGGTACTTAGCGATAAAAGTAGAACAAAATCTCGCGTATTTTTTTTTTTTTTGTAACAGAAAAATATATTTTGAGTGATATTTAGAGAAATGAATATCCTAAATTCGGATTTCCTAAAATTAATGAATTAATTTTAGGATATCCGAATGCGTTCAAAACAATGATTATCGACCACATTGGCGATTTTTGTGATTGTTATTTGTTGTAGTTCAGACTTTTTTTTTCCAGAACAGTTTAATTTTTCTGGGAAAAGGAAGGCCTGATCTATCATCTAAGTCACAGCAGGGGTCACATATTTTTCAGCTAAAATGTGTCTTAAATTTCAATTTTTTAAAAACATTAATTTTCATAAAAATTTTCCACTTCTAACATAATATCTCGAAACCTAATAGGGATATTTACATAAAACGCTCAGCGTTTGTTTTAAATAATATGGGCAATGAAATGAACCGCAAGCTGTATTGTTGGTGAAATACTTTTTCATTTATAGGTGTTTTTAGAAAAAGTAAGCCGTGAATTTGGGGAAAAATTTTATATATACGTCTGTTTTTACCCATCACTTCTTTGCACGTAAAAATGCTTTATTAGATTTTGGTTCATTTCATTCATCGTTATATTTTATAACTTTCGTACAAGAGAAATAGGATGGCTGCATCACAATTTTGTGTAGAGTTCTGGCTCAATTTCATTAAAAGTTACTACACATTTTCATATTTCTCTAAATTTATGATATTTCCAAATATTTTTTATACTTATAGTATTTTGTTTTATAATCTATACTTATAATAAAGCTCAATGTGTGTGTGTGTTGGCGCTCTACAGGCCAAACTGTTGGGCCTACAGCTACCAAATTTGGTATACGTATACTTTGGTGTTCAGGAATGTGCACCTTGGAGCCCTCTATTCGAATTTTTAATTAGAATTTGAATTAATCAAAATTTAAGTGAAATTTCGACGTTTTTCCTCTATAACTTCCAGTCATATTATCGTACAAACAAGATTTTTACATTAAATTAAAAATTAAAAAATTATCTTTCTAATGGTATCAGTGTTTTAACATATAACTTAAATTTCTATTTTTAACGAATTTTTAAAGAAATATTTTAACCATGTTTTTTTTAGCACGTGACTGGATAAAATAAAATAAAACAATGCCGGAAGTTCAAATTAAAAACAACTATCATCGCAAATCAAATCTAAAGAAATACAATTTTCAGCACGTGACTGGATAAAATAACATAAACATAAAATGTGATATCTTCTAAAAAAATAAATGCAAGGCAGAGGATTCTATGATCGTTTGCAATGTCTAAATGATTAATTCATTAAATCTTCTTTATTTACGATAAACCTGATTGAATTTAGACAGGATATGCATTGAAATCCTAATTTAATGGCATATTTCTAAAATCGTTTGTAATATCTGTATCATTAATTCAATAACTTTTTTTCGCTTTCTTTCAAAAAACATATTTAATATTTTGGCAACATCACCGAAAAAAAATACATTTTTAATATTTTGGAAGCATAATCGATACTTAAAACTGACTGATTTATAAAATTAAAGAATATTATTAGGAAAACGTGTTCTTTTAGAACTTTCCGTCCATCTTCATAAATAAAAAATTAATTTCAGGCTAATCAATGCCCGGAATGACTTCAGGGCTAATGAATATGTGATTTAATTGAAAATTTTAGAACGCATTACTCATGACGAACCAGCTGGTCGCCAAAGGCGGCTAGTTAATAATAAATTTAAAATCCATAATTTTAAATAGTATTTAAAAAATCCATTTTTTCAAAAATTTTCCTTCGAATGTAAGACCTTAAAATAAGTTTTCTTCTTGGGGAATAGAAACACATGAGTTGTTTCACTGCTATATTTACACTGCGAAAATATTAGGATTTCTTTCTATATTTCAATTTTAGTATCTCATTTATTGCAAACTTTAAAAATTATGTCTAAACATTATGCATTTAGTTTTCGAATTGGAGAACAATTATTCAAAATTACATTTGCTTTCCCTGGTACTAAGTTTTGTTTAATTTTACATTAAAGCGACACAGTACTTCAATTTTTAAAAAAAAAATTAATGTCAAAAATTATATTGTACTTTTATTTTATGTAAAGTAAGACATTATAACTGTTTCTTAAAATATGTTCGAAATAATTTTAAAAATGTTAAAGTTATCTTTCATTCAAAATCTTTAACTTTTTTAAAACCTTAAGACTTTTTGAAATATGAAGATTTTCCTGTCAAATCTTTTCCAGGTAGTTATTAATATATTACATAAACATTTGCATGGATTTCCTCATGCCATTATTATTTAATTTTTTTAATAATATTTTTATTCTACCCCCCCCCCTCTCCTCCAAAAAATTTAAAAAATGCAGAAATACTGAATTTCGATAATTATAAAATGCTACAATCATTAAAGCGTCCTGGCTTAGGGGTAGCGTATCTTCCCCCTGATCTGGGCGGGGCGGGTTCGTGTCCTGGCTCGAGCATGGTTGTGCCCCTCTGTAAAAAGGAGTTGTGCAAGCGAATGTCAGACTTCTGCCCTCTGGGTGCTCAGGGGTCAGAAGCTACTGCACCCCCTTTCCGTGGGCACGACATCCTCATCATCAATCATTCAAGCTAATTCCATGTTTTATGAAACATACATTTCTGAGCATCCACAAAATATTTCACACCCAAACCTCAATTTCGACATTTACTATAATTATATAGTTTAGTTATGCTATTACGCAAGTCATAAACAGTTCTATTCATTGGAAAACTTATCACCCATCCAAGAGCGTCATTAAAATTGCTACTTTAAATTAAAGTGGAAATGTCAAACTGAAATGAATACGAAAGCATTTTTTATTGAAACAACCATGTCTTTTTCTTCGATTCCTGCAATCAGCCACTCTCTCCCTGTATTCATTTATATTATGCGGGCAGATTTGCCCTAGACACTAACATAATTCATTTAGACTCCATCTCGCATCGGAACTGACCAATTCCATGATATCGAAAGCAGATTTTATTTCAACAAACATACGCCTTCATAGTCAGAGCGCAACTGCCTTTTTCTTTTATTCTTTTCGAACTCAGAATTCGTTTTCACAAAAATGGTTTAAAAAATGAATAACTGGGAGATGACAGAAGAAAAGGATTCGTTCTTCCAGAGCAAATAGTTCTTATGGCTTCCTAAAGAATACCACCTCTCTGAGCTCCGATTGAAGACAAATTCTTTACAAAAAAATACAATACTACTTAACAAATTAAATATACATAAAATAATCAAAACTTTAAAAGAAAAAAGTGGGTGTTGCCAGCATTTTTTAAAATATAAATTTACGATAGTAAATAATAATAATAAATAAAAAGTGGAGAGCCGCCACATTGTTCAAATTTTCAATTGTTAATAAAATACCTTTTATTCATTCACACAACTTAAAATTCATTTTTTAAATTTATAGAGGAGGACACTTGATATTAAAACAGTTTTTTCAAACATTGATTCATTTATTAAATTTAATTAATTTTTAATTCTATAAATAGTGTTTTAGCAATTTGTCATGAAAACTGAAATTGACAGGCAGTAGCTCAATCGGTTAAATGTAAAGATTTCAGTATTTTTCACGTGAAGCCGAAGAATATGAGTTCAATTTTTGTGTAAACCAATAACTTTTTGACATTTAATAATTTTTTGATAATTGTTTAACCCTTCACTGAGGAGGTTGTGGTCTGCGAGACCACATTTTCTTAATTGCAATTAAATTTTCTATTTAATATATCTGTGTGAAAATCGGTTAATATATTCTGCAGTTATTTTTCTTGATATACAAGTATGTTTTAGAAAGTTTTCAAAATATATTATAGCTGAAAAAAGTAATTGCGTTTTAGCATACAATTCTCCACTCAAATTACATGCTACAATTAACAGTATTCTTGAAAAAAACATATAACTTTTTACTTTTGAATCATATTTATTGTTCCACTGTATAAAAGTATATGCAAAACAATATAATAAGCCATTCAACAATTATATATTAAAAAAAAGAACAACGGGTAAAATTGACAAATTTTAACCAGCTTGTATGACTTTCATAACACGGTTTTCTAGGACATTTTAGACACACAGATTCACAACTAGCATAAAAATAAACTTACAAACTTTCATCGAAAACCACTTCTGTACAATGATCCTCATCACTAAAATCCCTTTCTGCTTCATTTAAAAGTGTCTGGAGCACTGCTTCATAATAGGATCTTTAAAGTGGATGATATTTCGAAGCCCAAGTTATTGCGCCACCCGCCAAGCCTTGTTTATCACTGGGATACTAAGTAGGTGATGTGGTCTTAGAGATCACGCTCAATGAAATAACTGGTCCTTCCGCTAGGGTATTGTGGACAGGGGGGTGCCAGCTCAGATGACGTCCTCGTCATCTGAACATGGTTCAAAAGGACGAGATCCATCCCAAAACAGCCCTAGTGTTGCTTTACAACGGGACGTTAATATATAACTAAACTAAACAAAGAAATAACTGAATTATTTTATAAAGCATTCACTGAAATTAGTTGAAAAAATGCACTTGTATTGAAGGAAGCTACAGGGTCAAACCATTCAAGTCAGCTAAAAATACAATTGAAAGGGGAAAATCTATTACTAGCGATCTAATCGACCACACCTCCCTAGTTAAGAATTAATAGGAAGTCACTAAAATAATAAAAAAATGTTGACCTAAGTAGAAATTGAATTAATTTTTTTTATATTACTTGGAAAGCAGAGTCGTTTGGCAATTAAGTTTAATATACACTACAGAATAATTTTCTGTTGTGTTTTCATGTGAATAAAGATTATTCCGTATTTAAAGTAGTATATTTTAAATAAAAAATGTATAAGAAAACATATTATATATATTAGTGACTATTTAATAACTAGAAAATTTTGCAAATTTTTGATTTTGACTCTTGCATTTCAGAAATCAGAAATCAGACTTTTGCAGTCGATGTCTTTATCCTCAGAAACTACTGAACCCCCTTTCCATGGCAACGCGAACATGATATCAACATCTTCATTGAAAATAGGCGGTGATGCTGACTTAAACATCAGGGGTTTTCATATACTATACAAATGGCTAAAATCCGTTCCGTGATCGTGGATGATGATGAGTCATTATCTCATATGATCATATCATCGTAATGATGATGAGTCATTATTTTTTGCTTTTTAAAGTACAATTTTGGGAACTACACTCATATATTGGGGACCATTAAGGATTTACATTTAGAGTTTATGAGCTTTTATATGAAATTAAAGTTGGTGAAATTGGATTAGTTAAATGCGTAGTCATTTAAGAAGTTGTGACATCATAAAATATAAATTTCCTTAAATATGTGATAAAAATAAGAGGAGGTGTTAGGCAGATGGAATTAAAATGCAAAGTCAATAGAAAAAGGAATTAGAAGGAGGGGGAGTCAGTTTACAATCTCAGAGTGAAGGAAAAACCTCAATATTGTAAATAATGATTCAAGTACAGCACTGACGGTTCCGGGTCATCTCAAGACCCTGAAGGATAGGATGTGAAAGATGGACAGTTTCATTCCAACTGTTTGAGAGTGTGCAGGTGGGGAGAAAGACAGCTATTCACCACCCCGAAAGGGATGTTAGTTGGACGGATCGGTCCATGCGAATTTGGACAATACTTACGCAGCAGTGGACCACCACAAATCCCGTCAATACTGCTACGTTCAGTACCGGTGGGGTGGTCGGCTGTATGCAAGGAGAAGAAGAAGTCAGTTTACAATCTTATCATGCGATACGACCTCTTGGACTTGGCTTGAAATGGTTTTCAGTCCAAGGGGATTAAGCAGAATCGACAACAGGAGTACTAGCAGGACTGCTGATTTTAGTAACTGATCAGCAGACTAGGAGAATGATCGCGTAACAGGTGATCACCTAAAACGATCATAATGATAATATTTTTAATTTAAATATCAGATACTCATTTTCTTGTTGTTACTTATGGCACTTTACAAGCCCGATGACAATTATCTGCTTGCGATTTAAGCTGAAATGAACTTCTCTAGCAGTGCCCTCTAGGGCCAAGAGTACAACTTAGCTATTTCATGCGTCCCATTCACTTGCTCAATACTTTTTTTCAGGGGGTCACATTCACACTACTCACAGATAGAACACAGAACAACCAAGATCGAATCAGGATTCTTATCCAGGACGCCCAGATCACTCGGAAGACGAGGTGCCGAGAAGCCGGATAAGAATTTGTTATTTCATTGGATCGTAGACTTTCACAGTCCTAATTTCAGCTCTGATGGACGTTTCATTACTTTAACCAGACACTCACATTTGTCAATTTTGATATTTTTATTTTTCACAACTGAAAAATTATTGTGTAGGCAATTGAAGATGTTACTAATATCTAACTATGCAGCATATGAATGGTACATAAATGAATGTACATAAATGGTATAAATAAATGTACATAAATGGTACATAATGAACAAAATAAATACATAAATAATAATTAGAACTCTTCAATGCTTATTAAAATGTGCTAATTTTATTTGCTTAAAGCAAATAAGAGTTTACTTTATTTACTTAAGCAAACTGAGCGTTTTTCAGATTTGTATTTTACCCATTTCTTCAAATATTCTTTTATTTCGTTTACAGGTTCACAACTGTTCTCTGTGAGCTCCAGAGTCCAAGATCCACTAAGAAATTCACTTAAAAATATAAATCTACAAACTTTGAATATTATAAAACTTTATGAGGCAAAAAATAAACACATGAAGGAATAATGCAACAATACATTTTCGTTAGCTTGGCATTCACATCGATGACAAACTCAATTGGAATGTCAAACTCAAATATTTTAATTAAAAACCTTTCATTTAAAACATTCCAATATCATAGAAATCTCAAATTAATGTGCAAAGTTCGGGGAATTTCCACAATTGGCAACATTACAATGACCATTCTTACTGGCAATTTCGGGAACCTACAGAACGACCCCAACATTCGCAGTTCAAGTCATCCTCGGAATTCCGCCATTACAACTCAAACTCCAGCAAGAACCAGATATACACTAATCAATAGACTGTTGTAATCACCAACACACTATAACTCAGTTTCTGTATTTCGATGCAAGTTCTCAGATCCTGCATGATAGTTAGCTGAATAAGTCAAATCCACTTCCAAATCTGAACTTGAAAAGCTCATTGCCTTCGTGTTTGTTATATTCCATATTAAAATCCCTGAGCCTATTCCAATCAATAAATGTCAGAAGTCGAACACTAGTCACAGGATCCTCTTTCCATATCTCTCCCACTTCATGCTCATGACACTGTTGAAATAACCAGAGGGTTATAGTTGCAGGGGCATGAAGCGGTGCTGTGCATGGAAAGAAGTTCTTAAATAAACCATTCTTCTTTTGACTTCCATCTGTATAATAACTTTTAAAATTTCCCTCTGCAAATTGAATCTTCTATATTAACAAAAAGTTGCTGTTGCAGAAGTAGAAATTCCGTTTTTTACGATGAAATACGAATTAATTCTTGATTTCTGGTGTGCCCAGTATTTAGTAGCTATACTAGTCTTAAGTTAGTCATGAGACGGCGTCCGAGCCCAGGGATCGAGAATCTTTTCCGTGATCTGGGCATCTAAGAATCGAACCTTGGTTAGGGCATGGTTGTTCTTTACTCTATCTGTGAGATGCTTGAAAGTGCCACCCTGTAAAAAGGGTTGTGCAAGCGAATGTGTGTGTCACCTTCCTATGAGCTGGAAGTCAGACTTCCGCCCTCTGGGCGATCAGGGGTCTTTACCCTCAGAGTCTGCTGCACCCTCTTTCCTTTTGAAACGCTACATGATATCACCATCATCGTTAAGAAATTGTTACAAGGTGGTCTGGGCATCCCGGATTTGAGTCCTGGTTTGGGTATGGTTGTTCTTACCCTCATGCTCTATCAGATAGGAGTGTGGAAGAGCTCCCCTTTTTGGGCTTGGTTTGAATTGGAATTCAATCCTTGGTGAATATGCAACAACAACCATTTAGTCATGTCAACCAAATCAATAAACCGCATGTTGTCACAAAAATTATTATAAATAAATATGGGACATTCTGAAGGTTTATATATGTTTCCTAAGTGTTGAAAATGATTGGCATTTAAAAATGTCTAAAGCTAGGCAGTTGTTGAGGCCATTTTGAAATATATCTCGATTTTGCTTAGTTTGTTAAGTTATGTTAACGTCCCGTTGTAAAGCAACACAGGGTTTTTTTGGGACGGACCTTGTCATTTTGAACCACGGTCACATGACGAGGATGACATCCTAAGTTTCACCCACCTCAGAGGACGTTTGGCCTGACAGCCTGATCTGACGAGCAAGAGACCACCTCACACGACGTTTCTTCGGTGGAATCCAGTCTCAAACCTGAAACCCTTAGGTTTAGGAAGCCGGGACTTTACCACCAGGATACTCCAGCCCTACCGATTACAGAAACTTGATGCAGACCAACATTCAAAAGTGAGAATTCGCTCCACTACTCTCCTCTCGGTTCCACTAGTCCTCTCATTCTATAGCTAATGTGAAAAAGTGTCGAATAATCTACAGAAAATTTCTGAATTCTAGTTCTTATAGAGATGACGCCAAGACCCTTTGAATATTCCGGTCCCAAAGATATATCTCGAAACTGGAAGTTGGAGTTGATGGTGTTGACTGGTGCTAAAACAACTTCTGATTACACAGCGCCAACGACAAGGTATATGCAAACCTGTGATACATAAAATTGTTTTAAAAGGTTAATCGAAATCTCTGCTTCAAAACTCGATTTAAGACCTTAAAAATATGCACAAATGAACTGTCACATAGATTTAAAGCTTTATATAAATGATAGAATACTTAAATAAGGCAAAAGACACCGATCGTTTTTAAAAAAGTAAAAAAATTGAGGATGAGGCACTTTATGAAGGATGTCTTTAATTACAAAATAAGGGGACTGAAAGCATTGAATTCGTTGATATTCAAAACGAGGGCACTCTATCAGAATGTGCCGAACTGTCCAAAGGCATTGGCATGTGGTACATCGAGGGGTGGGCTCCCCCAACAACAAGTCTAGTATGGTCAATTCCTAAACGGGCAATAACTACATTCAATTTTCTGCTATTTAAAATAGGCCAACATTCGATGGAATTTTTGATGGAATGAGGCTTGTTTGTCCCATTCTGATTGCCATCCCATATTTAGAATGGTTTTCATATATATCTTGATATCGTTCAAAGGAGGAGGGTCATTTAAAAAACCAGTAGCCGATTTCGTTCTCGAAACTGTAAAAAGAAAAGGAAGGAAGGGGTTGAGATCATGAACTTCCAAATGGTTGAAGATTTTTGACATTATTGAAGTTACTAACATTCTCTGTACGGGAGCCTGTAACCCACACTGAGAGCGTCCCCAGGTGGCGGATAGGGGAGTTTCTCTCCCCAGGTTTGTCCTGTGAGTGTAAGGAGGGAAATAAAATACCTCCCAAGGTCCAAACAGGTAGAAGTCCAACCTTGAGGCAATGACACCCCCTCTTCTATGACCAAATTTCTACGATCTTTACTAGTGAACTAATTGCTATGAAACAAGCCCTAACTCATTGTCTTTATTTTTCTCTCTCTGACGACTCGATTGAAGAAATTGTCATTTTCTCAGACTCTAAATCAGCTCTGGAAGCTATACGAAACGGTGAGTCAGCACTGACGGTGGAAATGAATACCTTTCTTCATTCAGCATGCATTCTTTAGTGGATTCCTGCTTGTGTGGGTATCGAGAGGAATGAAAGTGCAGATGCCCTTGCAAAATCCGGGGTCCCACGAACGTCCGTTTTACAGATTTGGTCATAAATCAGACCGCCAACCCACTGGAGGACCAAACTCTTCCATAGCCCTTTCCCCTTCGACCCCTCTTGCACTCTTTGATGCCTGGGCAGTTTACCGCAAATTATTGGTAAAGTGGACGGGCATCAAATAGACCAGAAAACCGTAAGAGGGGTCAAAGAGCGGCACGTGGCTCATCTTCAGACGAGGTATAGGCCGTGTAAATGGCCCCAAAGGAGACACGTGATGAAGAACAGCCCCGAAGAGTCCCCTATACAGATGCAAATGCTGTTGCCAGGCGTAGGATCTACAATCCCCATTTTGGCAAGGCAACAATCCCTGGCCTAGACTGCCAAAGAAACCTCTCCTCTACAATAGCTCGGAATAGCTCAGAATGAAGATATAACCCATCCCATCTCAAATGCAAGCACTGTCCTCCATCCCAACTGACTCCAGAACATGTTTTTAACTGTCAATCCATTATCCGCTCCCTCTTCCACTTTGGAGCACCACCCATTGAGATCCTCGATGGCCATCGGGCTCCAGAACTGGCAGATCTCATCACCAAGACTTTATTTGCACTTTGCACCTTTGTAGACACGACAACAACAACTAACACAGTCTTTCTATAGTAACAACACCGAGAACGAAATCAAGAGATATATAAAAACCATTATAAATATGGAATTGCAATCAGCATGGGACAGTAAAATGGCAAACAAGCTTCATTCTATCAAAAGTCCCGTCTAGAGGTGGCCCAGTTTAAATAGAAGAAAATTGGATAGAATTATTACCCGTTTAAGAATTGGCCATACCAGACTTACAAATGGCCATTTGTTGTTGGGGGAGCTATGTACTACATGCTGATGCCTTTTGACAGTTGGGCACATTCTTATAGAGTGCCCACGCTTTGATTCTCATCGAATTCAATGTCTTCATTCCCCTCATTTGTATTAAAAGATGTCCTTCATAAAGTGCCTCACCCTCATCTTTTCACTTTTTAAAAAAGGATTGGTTTCTTTTACCTTATTTAAGTATTTTTTAATCTTTTTATAATGCTTCAAATCTATGTGACAGTTCATTTGTGCATATTTTTTAAGGTCTTGAATAGAGTTTTGAAAGGAAAACTGTTGGTTGTTTAAGAACTGGCCATACTAGATTTACACACAGGCATTTTTGACATTATTGAAGTTGCTAACGCTGTCTGTCTAAAGTAACTGCAGCGAGAATTAGTGAGCTGATGCGCAATTGTGGATGCAGTGCCTTTGTTTCTCAAATCCTTTAACACTGATAAAGTAGTTGACTGAGGTAACGGCGCATAATTCGCTGCCCACTAAGCAAATATGCATCCCTTCCCGTATGTTTTATGCCTTCCCTGATAAAATGAAGGATAAGGAGAAAAATATAGTTGCCATAGGAACAATCGGTGAGAGGATTTCCGCAGTTATCTATTTGTAATGGCGCTGCAAATTATTTGGTTAGTATTTTTATTTCCATTCTACTGGCTTCATGTGGCCGCTGAAACAGGATCTGGTATGGTAAGATGTCCATTTACACATTTGTTTCAAAATCTCGTTTCTGTGAGTAACGCATCATGCGAATTATTTTTTTTAATAATGTGGTAATATGTATATGATAATATAATAGTTATAATATAATACACATTCATAAGTAATGAAATAATATCCAAATATAACTGGTGGTTGTCTATAATGAATTCATATCAAGATTGTTTTTGAAAGCATCTTAGATCATTCTGATTCATAAATTAATCTTTTCTGTGAGTTTAATTTCTGTAAGTTAAATTTATAGGAATTATTTTCATTCAATTACAACAAAATGCTATTACAATTTACAACATAAAGACTATTTAAATAATAATATGGTAACAAGTATTTTATTAATAAGTAATCAGAAAATATTCAAATATAACTGGAGGTTGTTTATAATTATTTCATTTCAAGATTGTT
>JAPMOQ010065912.1:190788-204716 GCA_026543055.1 Argiope trifasciata
ATAATATCCAAATATAACTGGAGGTTGTTTATAATTATTTCATTTCACGATTGATTTAAAAAGTATCTTGTGTCATTCATAAAATCCTTTTGTTTCTGTAAGTGACACGTTATAGGAATTATTTTCTTGCACAACAGAAATGCAACTCGTGCTATTCGAATAATAAGAAGGAAATAAGTATTCCATTGATAAGTAATTAAAAAATATCCAAATATAACTAGTGGTTGCTTATAATGAATTCATATCTAGATTGTTTTTAAAAGTATCTCATATCATTTTTATTTATAAATTATACAAAATATATGTGTATAGAGCAAGAATGCAGGTAAAACAATTTTATATATCAAAAGAAATTTTAGTATGGTAAGATGTCGGTTTATGCATTTATTTGAAAATCTTGTTTCTGTAAGTAACGCGTTATAGGAATTATTTTCTTGTACAACAGAAATACAGCTCATTCTGTTCGAATATTAATATTGTAATACGCATGTGCATTAAGGAATCCAACTACCTTAAAAACATTGGTTATCGATCGCATAGGCGATTTTTTAAAATTGTTATTTCTTGAAACTTTCCTCTTTCCCCAAACAGTCTATCATTTTTTGGAACAGGACGACCTCATTTTTATCATCCAAGGTCACATGTTTTTCAGCTAAAATTTGTCTTCAATTTCAATTTTCTCAAAACTTTAATGTTCATAAAAATTCTCCACCGCTTACATGAAAATCAAAAAGTAATAGAAATATTTACGCAAAAATTTCAGCGTGAGTTTTAAATAATATGGGCAATGAAATGAACCAAAAGCTTGATTGTAAGGGAAATACTTTTTCATTTACAGGGTTTTTTTAAAAAAAATAAGGTGTGAATTTATGGAAAAAGTGCCTCTATACGTATATTTTTACCCGTTACTTCTCTGCATCTCAAAATATTTCTTAGATTTTGGTACATTTCATGCATCATTATATTCTATAACTTGTGTGCAAGGAAAAACAGGGGGCTGCATTACTATTTCGTGTACAGAGTGAACCGTTTTGGTTAAATCTAATACTATAATACGAGGAATGTTTGCCAAGTCGAAAATCGCCCCAGAATTAATAAACTCCGGTAAACTTGGGGGTTTGGGGTTTTTGGCCACGAGGAATCGATTAGCGCCGGTTTTGAAGCGCTACGATCGAGCAGTTCGGAGTTACAGATAGGATATTTTCAAACTTTATTAGTTCGCCATAATGGCTACTTAAATTTTCAAGCGGTAACGTGCTGCCATCTATAGCCAATATGGCGAACTAATAAAGTTTTATGTTTATGCTGTTATAGGTTAATAATATGTTTCTTATGTATGTATATATGTTTGGTTTTTCTAAATAAATTTGTCAAAAATATTGAACTTCAACACACTTCAATCTTTACCTTTACTTTACCTTTGTATAGAATAGTTTACAATGGTGCACTTTAACCGGTTATCTTTTCACCAATGGTTTCACAAATTTTCTTATGGCATGTATTGTTTTGATAAATCACAATTGAAAATTTAAATCTTTGAGTTAACTTCGATACCTGTTTTCTCCGAGCGGAGCTCGGTCACCCGCTGGTTTCTTTAAAATTTACTACATATTTTCCTATTTCTCAAAATATATTGTATTTTTAAATATTGTTGTTGTATTTATAGTATTTTGTATGATAATTGACAATATAACTAAACATTATAATTTTAAATAATTTTTAAAAAATCCAATTTTTTTAAAAATTTTTCTTTTACGGTAGTTGGATACCTTTAAGTAATCAAACAATATTCAAATATAACTAGTATTTGTTAATAATGAATTCCTTAGAAGGTTGGTTTTAAAAGTATCTTATATCATTCTTTTTCATAAATTATACAAAATATATGTATATAGAGCGAGAATGTTGGTAAAAAAATTTTATATATCAAAAGAAATATACTGTTTTATATTTCAGCCTAGCGATATTTAATGTTACTTTATCTTTGTTTTTAATTCACTTTACAAATTTATTTTGAATGAATGAATTGTAAATATGTCTATCATTCTAGAGTCTAGAATTATAATTGCTTATTTCTTGTATTTCAAAAGTAAAAGCATGCGATTATGACGAAAACTGTTGATTAAATAATCACCAAATTTTTCCCAGTTTAATAAAAATATGACACAATATATTATTTTTCTACACATTTGATGAAAGAGAATCCTTAAGTGAAAGCTGAATTCAGAGATTTGTCGGAAAAATATAAACATTTAGTATTTTCTTTTTTAAACGCATAGTATGTGGTGGTGGTGTGTCTAATGCCACTTGGTTATACCAAGCCCGAATGAGCAGAGCTCTTTCGAATAAAAACAGAAGTTGCACGTTTCGCTGTTAACAAGCACCGTTCAGGTTGCTCGAACACACACGACACAACCCTTTTTAGGGAGAGGTCGAACTTATTCATACATCCATCAGCCAGCCAGAATGGAGATCCAACTGATCCCTGATTCAGTACCCTCAGAGGTATCATTTGTGATGGACCTATTGAACCAACTGCCATGAGCCAATACGGCGGTCTTTGGCTGAGATGAGGACAGAAGTCGCTACTTTTCTGTTACGAGACTGATGCTCTACCAAACAGGTTACCGCGGCCCGTCTAGTAAGTATAATTGCATATATGAAAGAAAAACTTAGTAATCTTCAATTATACATTCAAATTTAAATCTTATGGCAACTGACAGAAAATTAAAAAGATAGATAGTAGAATATTGGGAACCTTTTTTTGATAATATGAGATATTTTACTATAGAAGCAGTAAATGTTTTGCGG
This sequence comes from Argiope trifasciata, assembly GCA_026543055.1. Lineage (NCBI taxonomy): Eukaryota > Metazoa > Arthropoda > Arachnida > Araneae > Araneidae > Argiope > Argiope trifasciata. The sequence goes on from JAPMOQ010065912.1 coordinate 193,600, forward strand.
AAGGAACTATTAATAGATCAAGGGCATGAATATTTAATTGAAAATTTTATAGATAATTTATTCTGGTGAACCAGTTGGTCATTAAAGGCGGTTAGTTGGTGCACAAAATACTTCGGAAAAGATGAAGAATTTCGTTTCATAAATGGTAAGTTTGATCCGAATAAAAGGCGAATTTCTTATAACATTTTTCACCAGAAAATTTTTTGTAAAATTAATATAATGAGTTTCTAATTTTATAAAAGACAAAGGTTTCATAAATTTTTTCCTGCAATTAATTAATTTAATGTTTATTTTTTAATTAAGTTTTAAGCGCCATAAATAATATTATAAATCGAAGATATTTTTTCTTTCGGAAATCTTTGATGCAATTTGACAAAACCTCTATCGCAAAACACAATCTGTCATCACGCAAAACTAACACGAAAAAAAAGAAATTTCTGAAAGAATTTGAATGGATTAAAATTTGAAAAAAATCTGGAGTAAATAATATTTGGGAATGAAAAATTACTCTCCTTCGTTAAAGTTAGTTGAAGAATTTGGACAACAAATTTATACAACGGAGCAGTTTTATGCCTTATTCGTAAATGTAATTACACAATTCAATTGAATAAAAAATGAATTGCAAAAGGATTCCGTTATTTAAAAGAAAAACATATTTAAAAAATTAAAAAAATATATCATTCCAATAAATATTTATTTTTCAAAATTTATAGTTAACACAGCAGTTTTATATTTCTTAAAAATAGTTTTAATGAGGTTAATATATATATATATATATATATATATATATATATATATATATATATAATAGCATTAAATAATTAAAACACATTACCATAATTATCAAAAATTAAATCGAAACTAATTATGTCGGAATCAGAATTAAAATTTAATTCTGAATTAAGCAACAAAAAGTAAATAAAAATAAAAGTTAAATGAAATAAAACCTATTTGTGAAACAAATCTAAATTAATATAATTAAGCAAACGAAACTAAAAATTGGTATCGAAACTAAAAACTCTTTTACCTTAATTTTTGGTTGGATTTTTCGGGTCATGAAGGGGCAATACTGTTGGACGCAATACAATTTCTTCACAGAAAACTATTCTTTATTTTGAATCCTTGCCTGAGGGTGACCCTTGAAAAAGTCTTCAATTCGGATTCTTTTTCTATTTCTTGTAAATTTGATTTTGTTGTATTCCTCCTTATTTAGCTTATTTTGTTTACACACGCACACATACATACATACATATATATATATATATATATATATATATATATATATATATTCATAAACAACACAAATAGTTTCGAAATGCTGACAAATTTTCGAATAACAAATCCCAGCAAAATGGTTATTTTTTACATACTTTAATAAATGTTTCCTAAATGAAACATTTTACATTAAAACTTCATTGTCTGGAATTGATTTCATCTTTCTTAGTCATACTGAGACTGACCGGATTTCACCAGTATCCAATCACAGAAGAGTAGTGCTTCATGAGCAAGTCATTCAACAATTAATTCGTAAATCGATACCCTTCCATGACTGCCCTCAGATTGCGCATCTCTGCAGATCGAATTAAGGACGGACAATCGAATGAATTTCGAACCAGAATTGCGTGGAATGCGTTTTCTTAAAAGCCGTTGATTTTCGTCCAGTCAGACATTTCGTTCCTTTTGCAAATGCCCGGTATTAACCCTTTAACTGTTTTGCCCGAGTGTCCTACTTACATTTATTTATCGAATTTTTATAGTCGTAAGAGAAAAAAAAACCATTCATAACGATTATAATTCAATATTAAAATTACTTCAAATGCAAGTATTCAATGGATTTCCGTTTGCATCAAAATAAGAAAATGTTCCCAAAATAGACAGCGCCATTTTATTAGATTGAAAATAAAATAAAACAGTTAAGTCTGAAAATCAAACAAAAATCATATTTACTTCATCTTAATGCATACTCATATTTACTACAATAATGCGAAAATAAAAATCAAACAAAAGGAAAATTTACGTTATATTAATGTATTTATTACAATAACTTAATAGGGGTTTAAAAATTGCATCAAAAAATGAATGAAACACGCTCTTCAACATGCTTAAGGATTCGAAACCAGAAAGAAAACGACTGAAATGAATGTAGTTTCCATCGAGAAAATTTAAGAAATCCATCTTTACAAACGTGAAATAAATGGAATTGAATAAAAATGCATTGAAATCAGAGAAAAAAAATATTACAAAAAAAAACCTATAGATATTTTCTACACATTTTCGCAGAACTACTTAAGATTCAAAATATTTCTGAACCATTTAAAGAGAAAAGGGTCTTTAAATAAGATTATTTTTTGTATGGGGTTCCATTTTTTTAATACTACGTTCTTTGCTTTAATAGAACGAATTGATAATTATACTTCATTGATATCAGTACTGATCATCTTATTAGTAAATAAATCGATGGAAACTACACAGAGCCGGCCTTCTTTGGGAAGGGGAAACCATTTGGGGTCCTAAAGTTTTTGCAAAGTGAAAAAAACTCGAACATTTGCATATGTATTTAATGAAGTGTTATTTTGTTTTTGCTATTCATTACTACAGGAAAATGACAATTTTCCCCATTTCTTTTTCGATACTCAGTACAGCAAGAGCGTTTAAGCATGATACCCGTATGCTTTGACCGAAGATAATAATTTATTTATTTTTAATTTGCTGAAAGAAGATTCAGCATTTATTATATTTAGTAAATGGCAAAGTAAAGGATCGTAAAAAATATTACATTAGATAGAGAAAAGTGGATAGCTGCTGATTTGCAAGTCGCTTTGAACCCAGCCTCAGCCTCGACTTCTGGGCTCGCCGCTCTGTCTGAACATGTCAGATGGGGATCTCCTCATTCATAAATGACCATTTCCCGCCTCTTTTTAGGTATTACTGCGATCTTTGCCTGATGAAGCCTGAATCAACATGGAAATGAGTTTGCAGACTTTTAGTATGCTTAACATTATTATTGCTCAGAACACTGTTTTAATTCTTAACCTTTAGGCTGCGGCTACCCAAACTCGGAAAAGTTCCTTTGAATACGGCGTTTAGTGTTAGAAACTACAAGATGCTTTCCCCTTCTTTTAAGGATGGTTGTTGAAGATAGGTTCTTCGATTTCAACCACCCGTAGAGTTAATTGGTCATCTGTCCGTTCCGTAGTAAGCGGGTTGCCTTTTTTTTTGCGGTTTCGTCTCTGCCGAACTCTAGAGTAGGCTTTTAATCGCAGTTTTATGTTTTTCCCACTCAAAATTATTTCATCAATTCTGTTGTAAAAAATATTGCATTAAATATTATGACTGTAAACAAATTGTAAATATGATATATGCTGAATAGTTTAGTACATTGAACAAAAATTGTTCAATTGTACTTAAAATTAAATCCATTTCTCAAGCTTTACTGAAGCTGCGAATTAAACTGACATTGCTTGAACACAGCATTGTGAATTTTACTTAATTTTTATAATTTTAGCTCATCAATTTTAATAAAATGTAACGATTTGTGCATATTATATACATATAAAGATCCTAATTGTTCAGATTTTTTTTTAAAGTATTCACATATCTTCGGGTATTACACGGAAAACAATTCTCTATTGCTCTGCTAATTAAAAATATCTGCAAATGTTTTTTTTATAATAATATATTATTCCCATAGTAATTGAATAAAAATTTTATGTCCAACACAGTTCAAACCGTTTGTAATGTAAATTACTAGTAGCGTTTTTCCATTATATTGCCGATGCTTAAAATTTAAATTGAAAACATTTTTTGCTGAGAATTTCAATTTCTGATTGCAGAGTAGTATTTTTTTAAAAAATATGTTCAATTTTGTAGACATTCAGTAGCTTAATTATATATAAAAAAATTTTCTACACAAAATTTACTGATAAGTAAGTAATCAGCAGATTTAAGACAATCAATATAACCAACAATAAAGTAAGACTTGAAATGAATTCGATACATAAGATATGATTCATAAATTAAAAAGTTTATAAATTAAATTAAATTATTAAGTTATATTATTTCATATTAAAAGTTTTTAACTTAATTTTTGAAGCTCTTTTTTCTGTATAACATTCTCGATTATCAGCATTCATTATTCAATACTAGTATTTTTACTAAAAAATGATTTAGATTATATTTGAGAAATACTTAGAATTAAATATGGAATTCCTGATTTTTTAATGCAGTTTTGTTTTATTTCAAAGCAAATATTTCCGGAATAATTTGAGATTTCAATTATTTTTCAGTGGACTGAAATTAAGCTATAAGATTTTAATATTTCTTTTCTGTTACTTGAACGCATGGAGAAACTAATTATTATTTTGATAGATTTTATGAATCTCCTTCAATATTTTAAAACTTTCTAACGTTTACAGAATTATGAAATATTAAATCAATCGTTTTCATAAAAAATTACAAATAATGATGAAGTTTTATTAAACATGTTAAATGAGTTTAATTAAACATCATAACCAAAATATATTTTTAGCAGAAATATATCGAGTTCAAGTATGAAAATTTAAAAATGAAAAAAAAAATGTAGGTATCATTTCGTCTTGGGCACCGATTACCTTCATTAGACCATAGCATAATTCTTGGTTCAAATATTTATCCTTCGATTAGATGGACTCAACTATAAACATATATTATATAAAGTTTTAAATTTTTTGAATAAAATTTTTTAGTTGTTAAGCATTGTTTTGTTTAGTGACAAAAGAAGTCTTTTTAACCAATTCTTGTTTGAGATAAAAAAAATTATTTCATTTTTATCAGTTAAAAGAAAGAATTGTTTTATTTCCCAAAACAGAATTTTTGCTGTAATTGCAATTAATAATTCATGTAATTTTTAGGATTAAAATTGCTTTAACTTTCTAAACTTTTTTTTTTATCAAAATATATTTTTTGACAAATATTTTTCTCTAAGGAGTGTCTTCAGTTTCTTCATTTCATTTTTATTTTGAAGGAATGAAGTAATGATTTTTAAATGAAGGAACGAAGGAAAAGAACAATGTTTTCAATCAAGTACTAGTCAAAAATGAAATTATGCTATCTCATTCTGTACTCACTCCCCTAGGAAGTTTAAAAAGGAATGTCGTCAAAACACGGTCAAAAGTTTCATTGTCGCCAACAGTGATTACAATAGTGATTCCCGACCCTAAGGGGCGCGACACAATACGGAGGGAGTTTTATTAGGCAATTACGGCTCAGCTGGAAAGCTGAAGTGGGGAAAGGAAATCCAAACTCGTTCCTGGTACAGCAGTTGTACCGAGCCGTACGGAAAGGTAAAAAAAATCCTGGTACAACTGTTGTACCAGCCGTAAGCTAAAGGGAGGGGCCCCTCTCATTTGCGGGGCTGGGGTGCATAGGACCCGCCGCATCCCCCAGTTGGGTGACCCTGAAACTACATTCATTTTAGTCCTTTTATTTTTGGTTTCGAAATCCTTACGCATGTTGAAGAGCGCGACATCTTCACATTAGAACACCAGACAGTGCTGTGTTGGGGGATGACAGTTGGGGCACGCTCAATAAGTCGTGACTGCAAAGTTCTCCAAGTTCATATAACATATAACTCTGGGGGTAATGAATCAAGGATGAGTTGGTCTCTGATTGGGATCTCAATTCTGACTTGAGGCTGGACGATTGAGTTAGACCTCCCCCTAAAGAGTCGTCCTTTCACCTGAGCGATGTTCGTTCACAACGAAAGGCGCACACCTCTGCCTTCTTTCGAAAGAGAACCACTCCTTCGGGCTTGGTGTGACCAAGTGGCACCTCCACTACAACAGACATCACTGGAAAGGGACATGAATCAAAAATACCTCAGTCCTTTTTTCAACATACTACTAGCCATTAAGAAATGATGTTTGAAAAGTTATATCTTTAGCAGTTATTAAAAAAATTCTCTTGGATGCAAAACTAAAAAAAGTCACGAAAAAGTCATAAATAGCATTAACAAGCAACACATAATATAGTTTCTCATAAAGAGTATATTTTTATATCTCATCCAACACATTTAATTATATAAAAGTCAATATTGTTCGTATCTTAGACGGTGCCGTTCAACCGATTCCGATGAAATTCGCTCAACATATTGCTTGTACCTGCTCAGAGGTTATATTTTAAAATTGACAAAAGACAAACAATAAATGGCAGACAGCTCCATTTCAAGTTATGCCAAACAAAACAAAATTATTGATTGATACCATTCAATTGTGTGAAATCAAAAATGTTTAGTACAAGCGCGTTTTTCGTCACATTAACGAATAATACTATATGTGAATGTGCATGTTGGAATTTATCATGGAACTCACCGAAGAATAGAGACTCAGTGTCGGAGATCGGGCTGTTTTGTTGAAACTGACACAAAATGGAAAGTTTCTTTTTCTAACCAATATTGTGTCAATAAAACCGAGTCAATAGATTTGAAGTGCCGCCGTTAAATGCAGTGAAGGTATACGACTACATTAAAAAATCCTATTTTACAGAAGAATTTTAAACAAAGCATATTTTTGAATTAAAATTTGTATTTAACTACAATTTTCTAAAAACTAATCGTCATAAAAATTCTCCACCGTTCACATGATCAAAAACTAATAGAGTCGATTTAATCAACGCACAAAACTGGAAGAAAAACGCAAGTCTGGTTTCTGTGTCTGATTCTGTCGGTGATGGCAATTAAGTAATCGCCCCCCTCCCTCTGAAAGGGTCTCTCCTGTTCGTCTGTCCCGCGGCTCGTAACTCAATACCGGTTTTAAGTGAAGGAGAGCTCCGTATTCTCCCGAACTCTCTCTCGGTCGTCATGGCAACCTCCTCCTGATCCGATTGAAGTCGGGATGGCGGATTTACGCAAATTTACGTCAGCGGTGGCTCCAGAGAGGCAAAAATTTCATTCTTTTCGACAGGGATTTTCTGTCTGTACTGCAATGCCTTTTATGACGAATAATTGCGTCCGTCGCAAGTCGGAAATTAAATATGACTTTCGGTTGGGTCGTTGTTGGTCCCCAGAATTTTTGCTGTATAAACAAAAAATTGTCATGCGTTTGAAGTAAGATTCGATTATTGTTATAAAATGATTTTTTTTCGGGGATAAAATCTAGGGAAAAATAATTAATCCTTTTAATCTGAAGTTTTTATTTTACTTTTTATTTTTTAATTCTTTTTATTTTTATTTTTATTCTTTTTATTTTTTACTTTTGTTTTTTTATCGATGCTTGTTTAAAAAGTACTTTTAAATAAGCATCGATAAAAAAACTGATCGAGAGAAATAGTCTAGGCATGAGCTAGGGAAATAATTTAGAGTATTCCTTATTTAAAGTATGATTTTTGGTGGAAAATCTAAGAAAAAATAATTCCACCTTTTTATTTTAAAAACTTTTAAACAAGCATCGATTAAAAAAAACTGATATAGAGAAATAGTCTAGGCATGAGCTAGGGAAATAATCTAGAGTATTCCTAATTTAAAGAAGAATTTTTTTTTTGGGGGGGGGAGATCTAGGAAAATAATCTGGATAAAAAATAATTATTCCTTTTCATTTTACATATTAATCGAGTTTTTTTTTCGATGCTTGTTTAAAAAGTACTTTTTAAACAAAAGTGTGATCTTGACTCTCTCTCTTCAAAAATAAACCACAGTGCCGTTTTCTAAACCCTTCACCATGGAGTATCCGCGTGTCTTTAATAGTTATGTTATCTAATAAACCCCAAAATAAAACAGCCCGTGTCTTCATGTTATTTCACCAACGAACAATCTTCACTATCACGGAAATTATTGCTGCATCTAGAAAAGCATTGATCATTAAATTTTGTCTAAAACCACTTTATATACTGTTATTTTTTATACCTTGTAACAGTTCAAATAATTTTGTCAGAAATTTAGATAGTAATTAGTTTTTTTAGGTATTTCTGTTTTATAATACCCAGAAAAATTTATAATAGCGTTAATTTAAGAAAATAATTTTTGAAATATATTAACCAAAATTAATGAAAACACTGGAAAGACATAGATGAAAAATTATTTAAAATTAATTTTTAATGGTATTGAATATCATAATGAAGGAATTTCGCAGATCATTTAATATGTAATACTTAGTATTCTTACTATACAAATTCTACAGCTGAAAAAAAATGTATAATGAAAAACCTTGATTATTTTAAATTTCTCTAAAACAAATTACATCCCGTGCCATAATAAACATTTAAAAATTTTGAAAGATTTCCCATATGCGCAATGAAATGAACCCAAAGTTTTACTGTTGGTGAAATACTTTTTCATTTATAAGTGTTTTTAAAAAAATTAAGTTTTAAAGGAAAAAAGGAATGCAAACGTCAACACAGCTTCTTTGCATTTCAAGATTTTTATTACATTTTGGTTCATTTCCTTCAGCATTGTATTCTACAATTTTTGTAAAAAGAAAATCAAGATTTCCTCATTACAATTTAGTGTAGAATGTTAAATGTTTCGGTTCAATTTCACAAAAATTTACGACACATTTTCCTATTTCTCAAAATATACTATATTTTCGAATAATTTTGTTGTATTTGTAGTATTTTGTATTTTAATTGACAATACATCTGAAAACTATTGTTTGAAATAGTTTTTAAAAAATTAAATTTTTCAAAAACTTTCCCTCGAATGTAATCCAATACCTTAAGTAAGATAAACCAAGCGGTTAACTTTAATATTTCTGAAATATTCCATTATTCTTTGTTATTTGGAGAGAGAAGTAAAATTATGTTGTTAATATTTATGCACTTGTCATAGACTGGTCCACAGACGAAGTCAGTGATTTAAGTGGTATTCATACATTATCTTCTGAGTGTAAAGTCCCCTAATTACTCAAGGGCAGAAGTCTGATTTCTAGTTCATATGAAGATGACACTCATACACTCGCTTGTACAACCCGCTTTTACGGGGGGTGGCTCTTTTACACACCTGCCAGACAGAACACGGGGGTAAGTCATACAACTGACCGCTTCTAAGGCACACGGATTAACCACGCAAAACTGAATGACCGGAGCGCCGCTGCAGCAACACTGCGGGAACTGTGGTTGAGTCCTAAGGGCCATCACCGGCCACGGTACAACACTTCTCTAAGGAAGTACGTCCCGTCCTCAATGAGAGTAGCCAGATATTCATTTTTCCGTGTACCCTCTAGATTGGCTAAATTCAAACACCATGCCGGAAAACATTTCATCTTCATTTCGAGGTGCCCACTCCGGGGTAAGAACAAACATGTCTCAACCGGTACCCGAAACCTAGGCGTCCAGTTCACGAGGAAGGCTTCCTCAGCCTCGTCAAAACTGTCAAATGTCTGTACAGTGATGTAAAGAAATAAATTGATAATGGGATTTTTCCTCTGTGGCAAGAGACATGGGATTTTCAAATACAGAATAAACTGCATTTTATTAAACCTGTTGTTGACACATGGCCAGTTTCACCAATTCGTGGGGCTGATGTAAAATGATCTCGCCTACGTATTGGAAACACTCAGATTACCCACAAGTACCTACTTTTCGGAGAAAGGGCACTTACATGTTCTACCTGCCACACCTAATGAACAGTGAGTTATATTTTGATTGGATGCTCAACTTCTGACTCCCGTCGCCACCATTTTTTTCACTCATCAAATGTAACTCTCCTAGTATTGCAGGGAAAGAATGATCATCCAAACATCTCTAGATTTTTAATTGCTATATTCATCTTTTACCATAGATTGAACTTAAATAATTTCCTTCTTGTTTGCTTTTTAATTCAAAGATGTCATTTTTTTGCCTTCGTCTGTTTTAGCTTTTTTACATGAAAATATAATTTCATACGAATCTTCAAGCATTAATAATGTTCTACCTTTTACCACAAGAATGGTGCAGTATGGCCAAGAATGGCCCTTGTGCCAAAAAATCACAAATTAACCACTAACAACCACCCCCTCACCCTAGGCTAATTTTAAGTTTTTAAAAACCATTCATTTTTATACTTGAATTTGGCACTTTTCACCTTTTGTGTTGTTCATTGTTTCATTGTCTTACCCTCTTCATTTAGCAACTCCTGTGTTAATATTGTCATTGCATCATTTTGAAGTTTTATATTTCATACAGTTTTATGTTGATATCACAGATTTTACATTCCATTGCCTTTAATATTCTGCTTTCATCTTACCCTTTGCTTGGCTCAGTAGGACCAGACAACGCGCCATAAAACCCCAAACAAACATGCTAGAGGAAGACGCCGGCCGATAAAATTCTACGAATACGAGCAACAAACTGTGGTTGAGATGAAAAAGTGTTAATAAAATTTTGAAATAAAATATTTTTCAGTGTGAAAAGCGGGCAATTACTGAAAAATATGATCCCATTCTTTTTTATAGGCTGTGTGTAAGTGTCATCGATGGGAGGAGCCAGAACCCCCCTCAATTATTGCGCCCACCGGGTTGGTGAGATCCAATCACCGTACCGGAAGTATCTCATCCTCATTTAGAGATGCCCTCCCAGGTGTCAGAACCCGGAGGGGAAGTCAACTAACTGACCTCCGACCCGCTCTTTAGGCACACGGCAAGAGACGAAAGGCATTTCGAGGTGCCCCCATGGTGTATAGAACACGGGGGTAAGAACAAGCATGCCCGAAACCTAGACGCCCGGTTCACGAGTATGGCTGCCTAACTCTAAACCGATAAAATTCTCCAAATAGGAGCAACAAATTCTGGTTGAAATGGAAAAGTGTTAATAAAATATATAAATGAAATATTTGTTCCATGTGAAAAAGCGGACCATAACTGAACTCAATGATCTTTTCAGGAGCTGGCATGTGAGGGTCCGTGCGAGGAAGAGAGCTATCCGTGGACAGTGATAGTTCTGTATAACTGTCATGGAGTTGCTCTCTTCATTGACGGGCTGACGGCGACCACGCCCCCACTGACTTACCTGAGGATGAAGTCACTCCCCCGACTGATGTGATTGAAAAAATTTGAAGGTGCGTAGACATGTTCAATATTAATAGTATGCTTTCTAGAAATCTAACCGTTTCCTTAAGCTTCAAATTATATATATATATATATATATATATATATATATATATATATATATAT
>JAPMOQ010065912.1:204726-241526 GCA_026543055.1 Argiope trifasciata
ATATATATATATATATATATATATATATATATATATATATATATATAGTTTTCTGTAGCTTGCAGAGCATCTTAAATACTTAAAAAATCAAAACAAGACTCCAAGCGTTTCAGAATTTCCATCGGTTTTCGTTTATTCTCTTCACTTCACATCATCATTTACAAACCAATGCCAGATTCCAAAAAAGTTTACTTTCGATCATCAGTTATTATGAAAAATAATATTAATAAAATATGTTTGTCAAAGGGAAAATTCGTTTGCTTTTACTTTTAATAATATATTAACAGAAATAAAAATGGTGGCAGTTGTAAAATGTCTGAAAAGCAGTCGTCTGCTAAGTGTCTGTTAACAGATTATGACATTTACCGAACAATATTCTTTCCTTTGCAATTCAGTTTGGGACTTTTATTCTTATGGGCTCTCCATTAGACACCGTAGCTGTGAGTAGAAGGAAATATAAATTCTATTTCTTATTTTTATCCTGGTTAATAGAGTCTTATGTTTTATTAAACAACGATTTTTTTCGTGCAAAAATGAAATAGCAGCCAGAATTTATAATTAGAAAGACGAGAATATATTATTTACAGTTTGAAATGAAAGTGGAAGTATTGCTTTTGTTTGTTTGGTGGAGTGTGCAAGAGTATGATTTATTACTTTTTAATATATATATTTTACTATTTAATATACATATTTTTACTTTTTAATATACACTTTTATAACATTTTTCTCAGAAAAACGTATTTATTAAAAATTTCAGCAGAAATATTGCACAATATTGTATGACACTGATCCATTCTCGCAATATTGTTTAGTTTTGAGGAATATTGTTTATCATATAATATCGAGTAATATTGCACAATATTGTGCTACAGGGAGGCTTTAGTTTCAGAATGGCTAGAGGTATATCCTCGAAGGATTTCCCAAAGGGTCAAATTGTTGCGTAGAAACGTGAAGGTAAGGGTAGTAGAGAGATTGATCGTATATTACACTTCATCCCCAATACAAATTATAACTTAATTAAAAATCCAAACAGAGACGGAATGAGAAAGAAGACGGCTTAAAAAATTAACGCCTCGTGATGAAGGAAAGCTTGCTCATGAGCTTAAAAAAAGAGGAAGTGTTGCAAAAGCTCGAAATCATTCTCTTTTTGTGTCTTTTGAAAGGTTTCTAATAAAAGTCGGAAGATGGATTGAAGAATAGCTCATTTGTATTCTTGGTCCTAGATAGTTCTTTTGAAAAGGAAGAGACGATCTCTCGACTTAAATGTGTGACAGATAACGGTGAGTGGGTTTATAAAGTTGCAACGACAGCACACATATGTTGTTGCTGTTTCTTATGTCACTTGCCAATGGACGAGCCAGCGGCGACATAGACTGCGATTGGAGCCAACAGGGGGCATCTTCTGATTTTTTTCTGAGGCTCTAAGTTGAATAGTACGACTCTGCCACTCACGCGTCCCAACCCATTTTACGGGCAGGATTTCTTCAAGCATTTTTATTCATTCAACCACAAATTGTCATTTGGACATGAATCAGAGAACGATCCCCGCTGAACCAGTAACCTCCATTCTATTTCTCTATACATGGAGGACATTGTACCCACGACATATTTATACGTGCGTATATCACCAGCACACACGGGGAATCTTCGGATGGCGGAATCGAACTCGAAACCTGATGGACAAAAGTCGAACACCCTACCAAATAAGCTATCCCAGCCTTAATTTACATCACACATGCACATTGGGGAATGCAGTGCAGTTATTGAAAACTGTCATTTATGATGTTAAACTACTCAGTCAAATTCCGAAATTTCATAATGGGTTATTTTCTATAAACTATAAAAACTATATTAAATAAACTATATTAAGCCGATTTCATATATTTAGCACTCCTGTATTTAGCATAGATTTCATGTATTTCTATTCTCATTCTCACAATACACTAACGCTGATCTTTCCCAACTGCCGCTTTAGATGCATTTCCGATTAAGATCCTCGAAACGCAACCATCCTGTATAACTTGCAGTAAGTCTTGCCAATCAAAGACGAGTCGAAGATTCACTGTTCTTCGAGATCATCAGATTGATTTTCGTGGTGGGAGGTAGTGGGTCTAATGCCACTTGGTCATACCAAGCCCGAATGAGCGGAGCTCTCTCGAATGAAGGCAGAGGCGTGCGCAATCCTTTTCTTGGGGTGGTCGAACTCATTCATTCATCCGAAAGTGAGAATTGAGTTCCAAATCAGAGACCGACTCGGTACCCCCAGAGGAGATGGGAACTTGGAGGATTTTGCAGTCACGACCTATTGAACTGCCATGAACAAACACGGCGATGTTTGGCCGAGACCAGGACAGAACTCGCTGCCTTTCGGTTGAGAGACGTTGTATCAACAAGAATACCAAGGCCTTTTGATTTTCGTGGAATCAGCGATACAGATGTTGGATTCGAATATGATGCTGTATATCGAGGAAAGGGAAGTGCTAGACTCATCTGGTATGTTAATGATTAATCATTAACAAACGCCAAATTATATCATGACCGCCATTTTAAAAGTTATGGAATAATAAGCAAACTCATAAACAGTTGTAGCAGCCAACAAATAGGGCTAAATTTTGAGGAAAACTTTACATATGAAGAAGAAATAACAAACATTCTGCTACTTTTATGATTACGATGTAGTTGTTACATTTGTACAATAAATCATGAGCATACATTTATACAACCGTATAAATGCACGCTCGCAGCTAAACAGACGCTAGTGTGTTGTGGAATTTAGAATTATAATTTGTTACAATTTCACTACAGACATACTTTAAAAAAAACCGCATTTAATACATTTCGAAAACAACAGATCAAGTCACATTCTCAGTGATAAATCTGCAGGATGAAATTTTGCATTAATATTTCGTTGCTGAAAAAGTGAAGCATTGTCGTGTTTTTCAACAAATCGTCTTCAAAAAAAAAAATGCTTCAGATTACAATTTTTCTTCTGCTGCGTTTCTACAGACAACGTTGTAAAATGTTTTCCTTTCCATTGAATTTAATTAATATTAACTTCCTTGAATAGGGTCCGGTGATAGCCATAGGACTCAATCACAATTAACGCCAGTGTTACTTCCGCCCTAAGTCCAGACATTCAGTATTGGAGAGTTAGTGATATCACTATACATATTGTAACAAACCTGTCATTTTGTTTCACAGCACGAAAACGGTGTCATCCTAAGAAGTATTGATTTACAGACTGTGCTTTGTGGTGTCCTGTCGTCGTCTCTGTTGGGTCTTCTTATAAAGGACTGATCATTGCGTGCTCATTCTTTACACCATACACACCCACTATAAAAGTAAGGGACAGATTAGCATAAGGATAGGAAATCAGTAACATTATTTGTGTTATATTTAAGCAGTGTGTTTAGTGGCCTAAATCTATTGCTACTGAATTTTTATTTTTCCCCTTCAATACGAACTTTTTTATACGCTCAGCATATCACAAATAACACCATCATTCAATAAGCAAATATTTGTGCCATTTCACAAATACCAGCATCTGGATTTATTTTCGTTTTGCCGAATTTCTATCTTTCGGAAAATTCAAAATATTCATCGGAAGGCGATACTCATTTCAAATCATTTTCACGATGATGTAGGAAACGATCGCCATTAACTTCAAGCAGTGAAGAGAAAAATGTTTATTATTTTTTACGAGGCCTTCTGGAAAATCGATTCAATGCGAAAATCGATTAAAGAAAGGGAGAAAAAAAAGAGTCTGGCTAAATTAATTTAATTGCTCTTTGAGCAATGAAAATAACTAACGAATGTGCAGTTTCGGTTTAACTAATTAGAGAGAGATTATTTAAAGATGCCATGAAAATTAGTGCGAGGCACTTTGAATTCAGCAATATCATCGGAGGAGTTTTAATTATTCGCAATTAGTTACGTTTCGCTGCCTGTGATTAGGCTGTCCGCGACGGTCATTAGAAAAGTTGTTTTCCAAGGGTAGCAGTTTTGGATTAGATAGTTTCTGTCACTTCTAGAATAATTGCAAATTCTGCGTCATGTTTTCTCCTTCCATAAATGATTGCAAATTTTGAGGTCATGTTTTCTCCTTCTATAAGTGACTGCGCATTCTGTGTCGTGTTTTCTCCTTCTATTAAGGATTGCACATTTTGTGTCGTGTTTCCTCCTTCTATAAGTGATTGCAAATGTTCTGCGTCCTGTTTTCTCCTTCTATAAATGATTGCACATTCTGCGTCATGTTTCTTCCTTCTATAAATCATTACAAAATCTTCAGAGTGAATCAAAGAATAAGCAATTTTTTAAATCAACTTCCGATTTTAGTTTAGTTTAGCTTAATTATGTTGTCGTGAAAAGAAAGATCTGTGCATAGTTAACAGAGCTGAGAGGTAAAGTAATAGTTTGCGAAAGGCAAGGCCGGATGTTCGAATCCCAGCCAAGCGGTGTTATATTAAAAGTCGGGTTTTAATTTAGATTTATCACAATTATTCATTTATTAGGGTTCTAGAAGCTTCTAGAGTTCCCCTGGCATAGGTTATCTAACCAGTCGGATGGGTACAGAATGGAAGGAAAGAAGAAATAAAAACAATAATGAAAGAAGGGACGACAAACCCTCCAGGTATCTCCAGAGAAAATCCCATTGAATTCAGAGAAAATCCCCTGTGTAGGATCCTGCACGACTTTATTCAATTTTTTGATAAAGTAGGGATTAGATGGAGGGAGCAACAATTCTTAAACAAGTGCCAGCTGTGGGTTACAGGGAAATGAGACTCCTCACTAAAAAGAAAAGATGACCTTGAGAAACATCTGAGAAATTCTCATACCGACCGCACATTACACTTCAACTATTCTAACGTCGTCAAACAACTTGACGCAGTTCTACAAATTGATTAAATCCTGTTGGATCGCTTCGGTTGTTAGATGGCTGAGAATTTCGCTCTCGAGCAAAAAGTGCCGGAGACAGACATTTGAAACGTGAAATGAGATTTCGACTGCGAACATCTGCTCAGATAAAAATAAATGACTGGAAAGGAAATTTTTCCTGCGGTGAATAAATGTGTTTTTCTTTAAAATCGAAAATAGTGCTCTTAAAGTATCTGACTGCGTTCGAAGGAAAAATTTTGAAAAATTGTATTTTTTAAATACTTTTTTAAACTATGGTTTTTAGATGTATAGTCAATTATAATACAAAATACTATGAATACAACAAATTATATTTGAAAATATAATGTATTTTGAGAAATAGGAAAAATGTGTACTAAATTTGAATGAAATTTAACCGAAACGGTTATCAATCTACCCAAAATGGTAATGCAGCAATCTTATTTTTCCTTGTACACAAGTTATATTGGGTCGTTCGGAAAGTCATTTCGTATTTTTGTGTCAAAATGAAAAGAAATTTTCGTTTAATGAATAAATTATTTATTAAATTATAAAATTGCCATTCTGGTCTAATACCTTTTGCCATTCTGGTCTAATACCTTTTGCCATTCTGGTCTAATACCTTTTGGTAGTAACATGATTACACGCTCATAAAAGTTTTGGTCTTTGCTGTAAAAAAAACTGATCGAGGTGGTTTTTGGCCTCCTCATTTGAAGGAAAAATTTTGCAAATCAGTTCTGGTACTGATGTACTGTTAACACATCTTCTCCACACATATTGGCTAATTTATTTCTGGCTTGAACAGCATTTTTACCTTTTATAGCAAAAAAGAAAAAAATGACGAAAATGCTGTTTATTGCTCTCCATATTTAAAAGGGCACCATCCAAAAACTACTGCGAAGAATCAGCTGCACTTTTTCACACTCAAGCCTTGCTATATCAGCTCTTAAAACATAAAATGATTTTGCGGTTTAAGTATGAAATTGGGTGCGAAAAATGCAATTAAATCCTTTGTCAGGAAAAAACGAAATTACTTTCCGAACAACCTAATAGAATATAATGATGAATGAAATGAATCAACATCTAAGAAAAATCTTGAGATGTAAAGAAGTAATGGGTAGAAATATATGCATTTATATCATAAATTCACAACTTGATTTTTCTAAAAACACCTGTAAATGAAGAAGTATTTCACCAACAATACAATTTTTGGTTCATTTCATTGCCCATAGTATTTAAAGCGCGCGCTAAGCAATTTTATGCAAATATCGCTATCAATTTTAAAATTGTTTCAAGTTTATCGATTCAGGATTTTGTTTTTATTTATTTTGTTATAATTTTTTTAAAGATATTTATGTAAAAAAATTATACCGGCAAACAAGGCTATTTTTGAAATGAAAAGTAAAGAAGGACATAATTTATTAACTACTAGCCATCTTTGGCGACTTCTCGGTTCAACAGTACAAATGCTCGCTAAAATGTTCGATTAATGTTATAAGTATGTGTCCTCATAATAGACTTTTCAACAAAATATTTTTAAGCTTCACATATTTATAGTTATATTAGTCTTTTATACTATTATGTGGGCCTTAATGCATAATTGCATTATGTGGGCAATGTCTCTCTTATTTTCTATAATGCTCGTCAAACTGAACTTTAAATTAGATGGAAATAATGAAACTACAATTGATATAAAGACATATTTTAGTGAATACCATCGCGAATTTAAAAGAAAATATGAAAACTGTAAACAGTTTGATATTCAAGTGTTATGTGGACTACAGAATAATTTTCATAATTTATATGAAAATTATGAAATGAAACTATGATAGTTTTAACCAAAAGAATTATTTCAAGTAATTCTTTTAGTTAAAAGATTAGTATCATTGAAAAGATTGATTTTTGAGATTTTAATGAAGAGGATAATTGTACAGAAGGATTTATTTGGATAAAAATTCGCATTCGACGGATTCTGATATGTGCATTTAAATATAATTAATTTTTCTTGCCTCAATGCAGCTTGAAAAATTACTAAAATATATTAATATACCAAGAATAATTTCTAGAGAATTTATAGACTGATTTTTGTTTCGTAGCACTCTGCTGATAAAAAGGGTCAATTTTGCCGATGTTTAATTATTCATAGAATTATTGAATTTTCTATTATATTCTTTTCCACATTCCTTTGTACAATTGAAAAATAAATATAAATTTAGAAGTAAAAAGTAAAATGTTTTTTTTTAAGAATATTATTTATTGTAACATGTCAATTATGAAGAAAATGTATACAATAAAATTTTTTCATTGATAATATATTTCGGAAAAAATCTGGAGCATATTTATATATCCAGAAAAATATCTGAATAATAAATCTGGTTATGTTCATACTAATACTTTCGCTAGAAAATTTAATTTTAGTGCAAAAAAATGTGGTCTCGTAGATCGCACCTTCCCAATTAAGTCCTGAGTTTTCACCTCCTCAGTTAAGGCTTCATAATAGGTTGGCGGAAAAGAAATCCATTTTTCTTACGTGAATTTCAAGACATTATTCCACATGTTTTGGAGGATCTGATTTAGGTCAAATATGCACCATTTTGTCCTACATTGTGTTGCCATTTTAAAAGTAACTTCATAATGCATCTCTCATAGAAATCTTTGTCCCTATTGACACGAAACTGTTGACACGACTGCCACAATCTTCTCTTGATGCTAATTTTTTATTACTCAGAAAGATTTGCAATGCAAGAAAAAGATGGTTATCACTGACTATAACCATCTTATATAAATCTAAAATTGTTTGATCAATACTTTTAGAGATATCGATCATTACATCCATCTACCGACAAAACAATGGACATCTTTTTCTTTAACATAAAATATTTGATGCTACTAAATATTCAAATATTTTACCGAAAAGATATATTTTGTCAAGTACTTTAAACCAGTTCTAACGATGAGAATTTGGATGTAACGCACTATTTTATAAACTCGTGCATTCAAAATGAATCAGGAAAATCATTAAAATGATTTATGAAGCCAGTAAATGTTCCATCAGAAAAACACCTTATTTATAGCTTAATAGAAAACTTAACTATTTATGTTTAAAGAAATACCTTATTTATAGCTTTATAGAAAACTTAATTAGTTATGTTTAAGGAAAATTAGTTGCATCTTGTATGATAAGCAATAAACAAAGTTTTTAGGACATTTTAGTAATTCCCAGAAAGATAGGAAAGAAATTCCACAAAGGCTTTCTCCATTTTGAAAATTTGGAACAAAATACTTTACCGACTTCTTTTAAATGAAAGCATTACTTTACAAATTGAAATTAAACCAAGAAACCAATCACTACAGCCATCTACCTACAAAATAATGGATTACTTTTTCCCCAACCTAATATCATGCTCACCTCAAAGGGGGTTGACAAAAATTCTTTTAAACAATTTACTTTGATTCTCTTGCTCTTTCTTAACTTGTCTCCGTATAGGGCATATGCGATTTACACATAAACATCTAATTTTCGGAGAAAATCCGCCAATGTGTAAAAGCTGCTAGGTTCAATTTACTATTCATCACATTTTAATTGACTGTCCTGTCTTTAATTCTTAAATCCATGCTTGTTTTTTTTACCTCGTCTTCCACATTACTAGACTTGGAGGGTGAAAAATACAACCCAAGTATTTTTAGATTCTTAAGAGCTGTTGGCGTGCATTTAGTGTTATTACTCTGTTTGTTTATGTTCTTGGTTTTGTCATCATTTTATCAAATTTTCGTATCTCATAGTCTTAATTTTATAAATACTAAAAAACCTTTTTAGACAAGTCTTATGTAATTCTGTCTCTGCACATTTGCGCTATATTTAACAAAATGAATTTTCTTAAAATATCTTTTATACTTAATTTTTGATTGGCACAATGTGGCCAAACTTGACTTTTGCGCAAACAAACTACACAAAACAACATACTCATGTCCTTTCTTTCTCCCTCCCTTCTTCTTGCATATAGCGGACCACTCCGCCACCACTGAACATAGCAGTATGGACATGATCTGTTGCGGCAGACTGCTGAATAAGTATTGGCCAAGCTGGCATGGACCAATTCGTCAAACTCACATTCCTTTCGGGGTGGTCATTAGCCGTCTTTCTCTCCATCTGCTCACTCTCAAACAGTTTTAATGAAACTGCCCATCTTTAACATCCTACCCTTCAGGGTTTTGAGATGACCTGGTACCGTCAGTACTGTTCTTAAATCATTATTGACAATTTTCAGGTCCTTCCTTCACTCTGAGAGCACCATACATTCCCCTGAATAATGGTAAATCGAAACCATTTCTCCACAAATGCTTTTATTTTCCTGCCTTCTTCCAAATCTTTGGAAATATTTTTGTCCAGATATTGTTTGGATTATCAGTGGATGGCATTTTTATTTCTGTCTTAGGAATAAAGTCGAAAGTGACTCTTCCTTTACCATCTATCAAACCACTGTAGTTCTTCTCAATTCCCCTTTTAAAACATCGTTCTCGCTCCCTCTTGAAATCTTCACGGCGCCGAAACCGGCACATCCTCACCTGTTACGTCTCGCTTCGTCTGACAACCATCACCAATCAATTTTCGGTAAACGATGCGCCCGAAATGCGTTGAGTGATTTTAGTAACTATGGTAACCAAACGAAGATCCGATTAGTATCAAATTGATATTTTACCCAAATTCACTTCAACTTCCACTGGGAATCCCCCCGGGCGTAAAAATTTGATTCTTTCCAAACGATTCAACAATTCTGCGGCAGAAATATTTGAACTTTTTTGAATGGCAACAACGCTTTTCCCTTCCATCAGAATGATTGCATCTTGTGGAACATGGAAATTAAGTAAAAGAATTCATTGCTGATCACAGGACAAAACTCGCTATCATTCAAAATGTCGTTATTTTATTTCAAAAGTACATTTTTTGTTTTATTTGAATAAGGAATGTGTTCAAGATTTCAATCTATTTTATGTAAATAGTGATGTATATTTTAATCAATTCTAATTCGATGAAATAGGACAACATTCTGATCAGAACTAAAAGAAAGCTTCAATTTATGTCGAAAAAAAATTTCTTTCCTTTTGAATAAAAATAGTTTGAAAACAACTCTTATAAATAAAAAATTCAACGGCAAATAAATTAGTTTCATTAAAATGCGACTTTTTCAAATGTTAAAATGTTGTAAAAATTATTATTCTTTATTTTTGAAATTATATCTTCTTAAGCTGTAAGAAATATAGAAAATCTTGTTTGACTTTCGAAGAATTAAGAAAAAAAATTATAATTTTATAGCAAAAATATCTCCGAAGTACGCATTGCATTTTCAAAGTACATTTGTGCCGAATTTCTTAAGCCAATGAGTTATAGAATAGCTCCAACAAATTAAGATTCATATATTTTTTTCATGAATTTTAAAATATATATTTTGCCATGACAAATAAGAAATATGGCACGGTCAAACATTTTTTATTCACGATTTTCTTAACAAAATATGTTTAAGTACCACACTGTGAACTGCTTCATTGCTCTCATTTCACCGTTTTTCAGAAAAGAAGGATTTATCATTTAGATATGCATATGTTACAGCCAAAGCCCGAAGTTCGGCCAGTTTCTGAATTGGTGGGCTAACAGCCGATTTCTCCTTGATTTCGGGGTTTGGCACTACCAGTTCACGATAGGCCAAAGACAGAAGAAAAAAACCATGAGCAAGTTTTGAGTGGTACGAAAACAATGTTTACGATTTTCTTAACAAAATATGTTTAAGTACCACACTGTGAACTGCTTCATGGCTGTATTATAAAAATAACTTTACACCCAATTTGTTATATATATGAACCATTCTCTTTTATAGAGTCATACTGTGATTTTGTGTGCCTTTAAACACATAACTCCTCAGGAAATCTATCTGATGGCTGTACTTTCCCTTCAGCGGTTCTACATTTGTTCTTCTTGTGAATTCGCCAGATAATAATGACAATTTTTCATCTGTCGAGCCTTTTAAGGAATTAAGAAAAAAATTATTATTTTCTAGCAGACTGATGATAATCGCATTATAGCTGCCACAGAGAACGACGCATCCGTGGAGCTCTTAAGTGTCCCCTCTTAAAAGCCTAGGATCGTTCTTCGGAACATAGACCCTTTAGGCACGGTGGCCCTAAGCGGACTATAGTCTGAAGGGAGAGGTTTTAGTAAGGATCTCTATCAGAAACCTCCTGGTATCTTATGAAAATTTCCTCTCCCTTGGAGAAAACAAACAAACAAAAAGATAATCGCATTATCTACTGAATTGGTTTCTTACAGAAAATGATCAGTATCAATTGTTAGGGCCAAAATCCCGAAATTCCTCCATTTCGCACATTGGCCAGGAAGTTCCAGCACTTCTAGAACTGGCCGGAAAAGTCGCCTATGCGCCATTCATTTTCAGTACAACGGACATTGGCCACACCCCCAGTCAATGTGAGATTTGGCCGGCCAATTCGGGGTTTGGCCAAACTTCGGGTTGTGGCCGTAACACATATATTATAAATAAGGCGAATGGTGTGAAATTTTATTCATTGTTTTTAATCATATCAAACTATTATACAATCAATTTTTTAATGATTCATTTAGTAGGGGGACAATCTTTCAAGCAAAAATCACAGATTGGCAGAAGAAATTTCTACATTTTGATAAGAATATTCTTTATTTGTTTATTTAAATAGTATTTAACAAAGAAAAGGAGCATATGATGGCTTACAGTCATTTAAAATAAAAATATTGACGTTTGACTTGCAAATTTTTTTCTTGCTTCTTGAGTGACAAATATTTTGAATATATCTATCTTAAGTGGCCGATTCTGTTCAAAATGAGAAATTATAACTTTAAGAAAGCTGTTCTTATCTGTATAAATGTGAAAGGTTGGATGTTTGTTACTCAATCACGTCAGAACGAATGAGCAGGATTAAATTTAGCCTCTTTCCACAAAAACTGAAATATTCGATGAATCATGGTTTTTACTCCCTTTAAAAAGGGTTTGGACTGTGTTCATTATTTTTTTAAAAAAACCACGCAAAACACGGGAAAGTTAACACGAATTATTTGTGTGCAGACTTTAAAAAAATAAAGAACTTCCAAGAATGCTGCTGACCAACACAACAAATGCATTCAATGCAATATGCTTTAAAGAAGAAACAAATAGTTTCACCTGGAATTTAAATCACCTGACTACGTTCGAAGGAAAAATTTTGAAACATTGAATTTTTTAAAAACTAATTAAAACTATGGTTTTTAAAGGTATTCAAAGTTATAAAACAAAATACTATAAACACAACAAAATCATTTGAGAATATAATAAATTTTGGGAAGTAGGAAAATGTGTAGTAAATTATAATGCAATTAAACCAAAACGGTTCGAGCTCTACACAAAATGGTCATGCAGCAATCCTATTTCTCTTTGTACACGAGTTATAGAACATAAAGATGAATGAAATGAACCAACATCTAAGAAACATTGTGAGATGCAAAGAAGTTATGAGTAAAAATATATGCATTTTTTTTCAAACATTTACTACTAAATTTTAATAAAAACACCCCTAAATAAAAAAGTATTTCACCAAAAATAAAACTTTTGGTTTATTTCCTTGCCTACATCATTTAAAACACACGTTGATTATTTTTTATGTAAATGCCTCTATTAGTTTTCGCGATATCATGTTAACGGTGGATAAGTTTTACGAAAATGAAAGTTTTGAGAAAATTGAAGTGAAAAACAAATTTAAGCTGAAAAATCTGTGACCCTGGATAATAGGTCAGTCATTCTTTTTCCTAGAAAAAATAAACTGATTTGGAAGAACGAAAGTCTGAATTACAAGAAAAAACAATGAAAAAAAATTGCCAATGTGGTCGATAACCAGTATTTTGTACGTATTCGGTTACCTTAATACATAATTATATTTTCAGTCAGATCATTTTGATTAGAACTGTATTTTACATTCTTAAAACTGTGCTTTCCCCAAAAGTTTGATAAAAATCAAATTCAGAAATGCAGATTTTCTGTTTCTTCATTATAAAACAAAACAATCTACTCAAGCTATAATTGTTGTTGAGAAATTAATGAATATTTATGTTTGAAAACCAAGTCTTTCTCATTCATTACTATGTCAAAATAATTAATAAAGAATTATTTTGGAATTATAATATCTTAAGTAAATATTAGAGATTCCATAATGAGCGATATGCTCATTTTGATAATTTATTTAAGTCATTTTGCTAAATAATAGCGATGAAGCTACGCTGACATGAGCTCTTTTCGTAGCTCGGGGAGTATTTAAATCAATTGCGCGCTCTTTTATGCATTTTAATGGTATCGATTTTCGCCTCCAATCGATTTTTCCAAAAGCTCTCTCGAGGGAGAAAAAACAGCTCTCGATTACAAAGAGCGACAACAATTTTTTACCTCAAAGGGGATCGAATGTTTTCGAAATTACATCTGTTTCCGAGAGATATTTCATTTTAATCTGGTCTTGTGAATGAAAATCAAATGAGAAAATCGAGTCTTTATGCTTAAAAAGGCGTAGCATGATCATATCTGAGTCTTGCGAATAAAAATGAAGTGGGAAAATCGGGTTGCAGATCAAACTAAAGACATTTATACTAATATTATAAATGTGGAAGTTTGGATGTCACGCCAGAAAAGAATGGGATGAAACTTAGCACAGAGATAGTTTAGAGTCAGGAATGGAACATGGGCTTCTTTTTATGCCTGTTCATTTCTTATTCATTCAAAACTCCCTTTCGAGACAAAAAGATGAGGCCAAATCCCGCCAAAGATGAGTGAGGTTCCAGTTTTTTCCCCCAACAGAGTTGAGGTTAGACTTAGCGGAATTTCGACTGATAATTTCAAACAATTCTGTTTTTTTTTTTGTGTGTGTGTGTGTGCTTGATGTGTTTAAAGTCAAATGTTGTTAATGAATCGATCTTCCGAATTCATTCTGAAGTACTTTTCAATGAAAAGAAAACAGAATAAAGGAAATTAAAAATGTATCATCTGCATTGCATTACCGTAACTGGCGTAGGAAAGTCAGACATGTGCGTTACGCCAATCAAGTCCATTGAAAGTTCACATGTGATTGTAGACCACAGTGTTTTCATTTCAATGAGAAGTTTTAAAATAATGTGCATAATTCTGTTGTAGCTATCTCCATCTCGATCCATCAATAAAACTGATTAGACCGGACTCGATTTGCTCTTTTGTTTTATTTCGGGTATACAATGCAAATAAATTGTTTTTACGTTCCTTGGGTGTTTTTGTTATTAAACTGTATTTATGTTATATATTTTTCGTAAATGCTTTTGCTTTTGAATCGATCGTTTTTAGGATAGGCTTCATTTTTTTTTTATTTGTCATTGTTTGATCGTTTTTCGTACATCAAAATTTCCCCGCGAACAGAGTCGCGGGTCACAGCTAGTTTTTAATAAAGATATATAATTGAACCAAGAGGGATGGGTTCATGTGTCCTCATCCAATCTAAAATCAAATGTTCTTACTGTTTCTGATTTCGTGTACTAAATATCCAACAACGCTTTGTGTTCCTTGAATTGTTAACTTTGACATTTTCTATCCTTTTCAATGTCGATAGCATAATTCCTAATCAAACGTTCTGTATTATTTTTGTTCACGGCAGCGAGGCATTCGGTCAAGAGAAGTGTTTCAGAACTGAAACTTCAAATCGATGAAACGAAAGTAGATCCAAATGAAAACGCTTAGATGAGCCCATTTCCCCGTCCAGATGCCCTTTGCTCCTTATCAGTCCGGAAGTCAACATGGAAAGGATTTGAGTCATTGTTTAAGCAAGAAATTCCGTAATCGGAAAGAAAGCGTTTGATTCACCGCTCACTTCATTTACTATGAGTCACTTCCGTTGCCAGATACAATAACTTAAATCATAACAGCCATTGCTGTTATTATTATCTATTGCTGTTATTGTATCTATAAAGAAATTTACTGTTATTATTTAAGATATTGTATCTGTAAAGAAATTTGCTGTTATTATTTAAGGTATTGTATCTGTAAAGAAATTTGCTGTTATTTTATTATAGATACAATATCATATTTACGTATATTACAGATACAATATCATATTTAAATTACAGATATTACAGATACAATATCGTATTTAAATTACAGATATACAGATAAAATATCATTTAAATTACGGATATTACAGATACAATATCATACTTAAATTACGGATATTACAAATAAAATATCATATTCAAATTACAGATATTACATATTCGATATCATATGTAAATGAGTATAAAATATACAATGGAGATAATCCATATAAAGAACACAAGAGCAGAACTAATGACAATTGAAATTACTAATACATCCAACTGTTTTTACAAATACAGTACTGTTTTCCAAAAAAAAAAAAAAAAAAGAGAGAGAGAGAGAGAGAGAGAGAAAATAATATTCATTTTAAATTTAATTTATGATAATAAAAATAAATATTTAAGGGTTCCGTGGACTTTGAATTATATTTTTATCTTTTCGTCATTAAAATATACGTCCATATTCAACTAAAACGGTGTTATAAACTACATAAAAGTACTTCTTGAAGACTTTTATCAAAATGATATTGTAATTAGAATTAAATGGATAATAATACAGATTTCCGTAAAATACTCATAGAAAATGATGTATGCATTTTATTTTTCGAGTTTTTATATAGTTAAAAGCAAAATTTTGTTCAGAAAAACATAAATTCCGATGGAAATTTAGTTAAATGTACATAAATATATTTCTAAAAAATTAGCATTTATTTGGAATTACAAAATCATACGTAATTTTATTCCAAATAATTTTTGGGCTTTTAAGTCTATATTTCCGGTTATTAAAATATCCACTTTGCTGGTCATTACGAAAATATTAGTATCTCGACTTCTAATGAACGTAGAGACAAAAGTAAATCTGTTTTGGCAAGCTCAGAGATTGGTCTATCCAATAAAAGAGTTTTTGGAAAATGACATTCCCCCCCCCCTTTTATATTTATTTTTACCTTCATATTTATTTTATTATCTGTGGCTACGGATATTTAAATATCTTTAGTTGTTTTATAGACAAGTAGATGGTAAGATTAAACGGTAAAATTTTCTTAAAAGGATTTTTTCTTAACTATTTTATCTTGTTTGATGTGACAATCACAATCGAGGTTACCCCTGCTCGTGTGAAAGATCTTCAGATTGTGAAATCTGTGCCCTCCTTCTGTTAATACCGCTATCTTCCCGTCATTACGCGCAATTTGCATTTATAAAAACGCCTGTCATCGACTCGGTCACCCGAAGACTTGCACGGAATACAGAAGCGTCTTCACTAATTGATTCACCTTTGCGACATTTGGCCAGTGATTGTAGATTCTGTGAACATCAATTTGTTATTAATTACTCTCCATTTATGAGTAATTAATAAACGAATTCTGTTTGAGTTTTGTTTGACAAGACGCACGTGGTTCGAGAGGAATCTTGTTTATTTTAACTAAGTGGAAAGTTCTTTTGCGGAGATTGAAATGTTTATTCACCCCGTGTTTTTTGCGAAAGTGAAAAGTGGACAAAATTCATTTTGCTAAAAGGATTTGAATACCTTAAAAATAATATTTAAAAATTTACGTATCGGAAAGCATGATGATGGTACGATGTTAAGGACTAGAGATGTATATATTCTTTGAATATTGAATTGAAAATTTGCCCCAGCCAATAACGTTGTTCTTCATCGTTGGTTTTAATAAACTGTTATAAAAGGAAATTATGCAACTGACTAACAGTTCAGTCTTAATAAAGCTATTTTGGGAAGATGAAACTTCCAATTCATCATTTCGGCTCAACAGTTGTCGATGCAATCTTCACTAAAGTAAAACGGGGCTCACGATAATCAGCTTAAGTCTGATCAGATGAGCATTTCGCATAATCACTTAAAATTAAATTATAAATTTGACTCTGACGGAGTTTACCCTTTATAGACGGAAATATATCTTAAGAAATAGGAAAATTTGTTATAAATTTTTATAAAATCGAACCAAAACGGTTCACACTCTACACAAAATGGCAATGCAGCCATCTTTGTGCACAAGTTATAGAATACAATGATGAATGAAAGGAACCAAAACCTGTGAAGAAAAATTAAATGCAAAGAAGTTAGAGGTGCATATATTCGTATATATGCATTTTTTCCATATATTTTCAACTTAATTTTATTTAAAACACCTATAAACGAATAAGTATTTCACCAACAATGGCTCCTTGCATTGCCCATATCATATAAAACAGAAGCTGAAATGTTTAAATGTTTAGATACCATGTTAAAGGGGGAGAATTTTTAAATTTTGAGGATTATTAAAAATTGAGGAACATTAAAATTTTGAGGAAACTGTAGTTAAAGACACAATTAAGCTGAAAAAATCTGTGAGCCTAGCTAATAGATCAGGCCTCCCTTTTCCCAGAAAAGATGAACTGTTTTGGAAAGAGGAAACTCTGAACTACAAGAAACAACAATTTAAAAAATCCTCCAATGTGGTTGACAACCAGTGTTTTGAACCTAGTCGGACACTTTAAAATTAAATTATAAATTTCACTCTGATGGATTTCACCAGTCTGCGATCGCGCGCCTCTGCAATTCCGCGCCGACCCCCGGATTTTCCCGCCACAAGATCGATATTTTACCTGGGAGGCTCTCGAGTGCCGAACGCGCGAGACAAAAGACGCACTTTATGCACGCACACAACCCCTCGACCCCATTGAGATGGAGACCCCCTCCTCCAAAGACTGGATTATTTTGCAAATGGCAGTTCCTCCATGTCTAATGTTCTTTTAAAGAGATCGCTAATTGGAGCGTCAAAGAAACGGTTGGCGTCTCTGCGGTGGGCGAAACTGGGGAAATGTCGCCAACAACTTGTTGCTTTTGGCCTTGTTTCGGGAGGGGATCTGTTGCTTTAAAATGGCGGGGCTTTGACGGGTGCAGAAAATATCTTTCAGATAAACACGTGTCAACGTTTGCTGCGCATTCCGATATGAGGTTAAATAATTTGGAATGCAGAGAGCTAAATTCTAAAAATTTAGTGCTAAAAGGTTATTACAAGTGTCAAAAAAAATTTAGTGCAATTTTTTAAATTTTTTTTAAGTATTTGACTACGCTAAAAACACTATCGAGCACATTGGCGAATTTTTTTTCAATTGTTATTTCTTTTAGTACAGACTTTCCTCTTTCCAAAAGAGTTTATTTATTTATTTATTTTTTTAAAAAAAAAAAAAAAAAAAAAAGGCCTAGCCAGGGTAATTTTTAGCAAAATTTATTTTTCAGCTAAAATTTGCCTTTAACTTCAATTTTTATTTTCATAAAAATTCTTCACTGTTAACATATCTCAAAAATTAATAGATATATGGACATAAAAATTTCAGCGCATCTTTTGAATAATATGAGTAATGAAGTGAACCAAGAGTTGGTGAAATACTTTTTCATTTATAGGTGTTTTTAAGAAAAATTAAGTTGGGAATTGATGAAAAAATACATTTATACGAATACATGCATCCATAACTTCTTTTCGTTTCATTTTTCTTCTTTCATCATTCTATTCTATAACCTGTGTACAAAGAAAAATAGGAGTGCTGCATTGCCATTTTGTGTAGAGTGTGAACCATTTTGGTTCGATTTCATTAAAATGGAATCTTAAAATATGTTAATCTCTTAAAATATGTTATATTTTCAAATAATTTTTTTTTGTTTTCCTAATGTTTATTATTGACAATACATTTAAAAATCAGAAATAGGTTTTAAAAAAAATTCTTCCAAAATTGTCCTTCGAATGGAGTCGGATATCTTGAATGGCGGTGCCTTACCGGGTGCAGAAAATATCTTTCAAATAAACACTTGTCAAAGCTGGCCGGACATTCCGATAAATGGTTAAATATTTTCGTATGCTCAGAAATAATTTCTAAAAATTTAGTGCTTAAGGTATCCGGTATAAGGTATTAAAAACACTGGTTAACGACCACATTGGCGATGTTTTTTGTCATTTCTTGACTTTCCAAAAAAGTGTATACTTTCCGGAAAAGGAAGGCCAGACCTATCATCTAGAAGAATTTTAAACAAAGCTCCTTTTTTGCAGTTAAAATTAGTCTTTCATTACTGTTTTCTCAAAACTTTAATTTTCGTCACCGTTCGCATGATACCTCAAAAACTATTATTTATGAAATACTTTTTTCATTTCTAGGTGTTTTTAGGAAATCAAGCTGTAAATTGGTGAAAAAAATGAATACATGCATATATTCAAAACATTTCAGATCTTTCACATTTATTTTTTCATCAATCCTTAAACCATTTCATTTTGCTTTGATGGAATTTTATTACACAGAATACCCAACTTGAAAGCACAAATATTTATAACTATGAAATGTTCTAATAAAATCAGTTTTCATTCGAAAATTCACATTTGAAGAGAGATTATAAACCTTATTTCCAACAAAAGTATTTTTAATGACTGGCGGTTTTGAAATAATATCTGTGCAATAAAAGAATAATTGGGATAAAAAAAATCTTGTTGGGTCGCCATAGCATTTTTTAAAACCATTGATGAACGTCGAAGAGATGACTCACGTTATAAATATGTAACGCGCTTCGAAATGGCTGATTGCATAATGTAAATGGGGATATGAGACACGCTGTAAAATGTTGAAGGGTGGTTATAATTAAAGTTCCACTTCGAAATGGTCATAAAAGGAAAACTACTGGAAATAATACTATCAATCGATAATAGTTTAAAGGAGGGCATGGAAATTTGTTTTCTTGCAAAAAAATGGGGAGGGGGGGGGTCTAAAACCTCCCCACTAGGAGATAAATGACGCTGCATGCAATATTGATAGAAAATATCATACAAGAAGGCATTATTTTAAAATGTGTTGTGTTTAATGGTTTTTGAAATGTGTATGTACAGAGTAATTAAAATTAAACTTCCAATTTGAAATGAAACCAACTTTGAAACTACTTAATCAAATGCTATCAAACTTGGTAGTAGTTCAAGGAAGGTCATGGAAAGTCCTTTTCCGTCAAAAGCTCACCACCAGGGGAGTTGAATGTAATATTTTTAAGCAAAACAGGACATGATTTCAAATGTGTTTAATTGTTTCTGTAACATGCTACAAATTGTGTTCAGTATGGCGTCTAATGTCTTCTGAAAACAAATTAAATCGCATTATTGCATTCTCAATAGTAACTCTTTAGATATCAGGAAGAGTGTTACGTATATTTCGATATATCGTATCTTTCAGTTCTATGAAATTGTTTAGATTATCACCATGAGCAGTGTTTTTCAGATAATATACTTTGCAACATGTTTCGGAAACGACTAAACACATTTCAAACCGATATCTTTACATCCTATTTTGCTTAATAATATTGCATAAGTTCAATTTTTCCCTTCGTGTTAAGTTTTTGAATTTTTTTGAAGGAAAACAGATTCCCATGGCATCTTTTAAACTATTACCAAGTTTAACAACATTTGGTCCAATAGTTTTCCGTTTATGATCATTTCAAAGCTAGCTGAACTTTAATCATATTCACCCCATATATTATTCGATGCTTTGTGGAAGTCAAATGCGGGCTCTTTAAAAATTCTGATGTCCAAAATCCCTAATTTGTGAACATTGGAACGCAAACAATTTTTTGAATGATTTGATGATCATTTTGTTTTCTGCGCCTTCAGTATCATCTTAAAGAACATTCAAGGCTTTACAAAAGTGCGATATTTTATTTCTATGAATTCTTATTTGTTTTCTAACAATTCCTTCACAGATAGTTTACTGATATTATTCTAATTCATTTTGTACGAAAGCAAATCTATAGAACATATAAATTTATTTCTAAAATTTTCTCGGTTTCTGTCCAAAATTGCTAGGATGTTTATAATTATGTATCTCTCATAAAAAAGTTTTACTCAAATAATGGTAAGATTAAATTTTTTAAACACGTTTTAATCAATGTATTAAAAATGAGAAATTCTTTTTTTACTTTTAAATCTTTGAATTATTATTCCTTATTATATAAATTGGCCAATTTTTAAATAAATTGGAACATTATAACATTTTGTGATTAGCAACAACAAATAAATAAAACAGAATTTTGTGATTAGCAACAAGAAATAAATAAAACATTTTGTGATTAACCTGTTGCTGCTTTATTTCTAGCCCTTTAGTTATTTCGCTTTGTTCTAACTCGCGAATAATTCATTTCCGGTCTCTTAATTCTAAAATACAATTTTCATTTTATTTATTTTATTTCTTGCAATTATTTATTTTATTTCTATTTGATACTCAAAATGATTTTTGCCTTAAAGCTTTGCCTTAAAAGAGACATTTCGGCCTAAAAGATATGTTTAAAATAATGTTTAAGAATATTTAACTACACAAAAGATAGAAATAATATTTAATTACATAAAAGATATGTTGAAATAATATTTTTAAAACATATGTTTAAAATAATATTTTAAAAATCAGCCTTGGTCCTATTTATTACGTTATCAATAAAAGGACTTTGTTTTTGAAATGTCTCTATTAAACTATGTCTTCACTTAATCGTAAGATATGTCTTGGAGAGTCTAAAAGCCGTTATGTTTCGTTATAAATTGTATGTCGATGACATCTTGATTCTACGATCAATATATTTGTTATGATACACGTTAGTTGTTTTTTTTACCCATGAAAATGTTATTGAATTATTATTTTTTTCAAAGAATTGATGAGGAAAAAAAATATTGACCTATTTTCTTTCATTAATGATGAATGGAACATAATTCTTTTCTTTTCTTATCTGTTGTAGTCTACTTTACTTGATGATGTTATGGGATATACTAGCTACATTATCTATAAATTATGGCACGTAGGTGTTGGCATAGGGGTAGCGTGTCTTCTCCGTGATCCGGGGTTCGAGTCCCTCTTCGGGCATCTGAGAGATGCGCGAATGCATCCCCCTGTAAAAAGGGGCTGTGCGAGCGAATGTGTGTATGCACCTTCATTTGAGCTAGAAGTCAGATTTCTTCACTCTGGGTGCTCAGGGGTCTTCACCCTCAGAAGCCACTGCACTCCTTCTACGTGGAAACACGGACACAACATCATCATCATGACACTTAGGGTTAAAATCGTGCAACTCTTATTGTAATGCATGTCGTTTGATTTGGAGATAAAAAAATTTCACTGGAATTTGCATCTTGAGTAATAATTGATTCTCTTGGAAAGAATATTTCAAAATTTTGATTAGATTTGTAATTAGAAAATGTATTAAACTCTTATCGTCTTTGATAAATAAAATTGAATCCCATTATTGAGCTAATACTTGAATGAATTTAATCATCTAAAAGAATATAGGAATTTAAAATTCTAATAATTCGCTATTCAGTTACATCAAATTTACATTCATGTACTTTTAGAAATTTGTGGAGTATTTTAAAAACAATATTTTCATTGTTTTAACTCATGAAATCATGTTGCAACGATATTAAGTACATCTTCTTCGCACCCAATTTCTTGTCATATCCTTAAAAGTAATAAAAAGAATAATGGAATCAAAATTGAAACGTTATATTGCTGAGATATTTCAGACTGATAGTCAAAGCTAATTAATTTTTTACAATGTAATCCTCTTGAGAGAATCATACTCGGGAGATATAGTTTGAAGAATTGCAAATGTTAGTCATTACTTTAAGCGTCTGAATATAAATTGTTTTATCAAAATTCACAGACACGTTTTAAAAAATAATGACTTTTGTTGGGTCCTTTACAAACTTCCAAACACGCAAAAAAGTTTGGTGGAGTAAAACACAAATTTTGGACAAGCATTGCCTCATGTCGTCCAATATGATATACGAGTTGTTCCAGATTCAGATTAGATAACCGTACCCTATTTACAACCAAATTATAGTTGAGAGGTAGAGACTGCTGTTGTTGCAGCAACAGAATTTGTTCGGAGGTTAATTGATCTTGAGCAGAAGATTTGGCTTGCGTGTTCAAATCACGTCTGGAGCATCAATTTGCGGTTGACGGATCAAACCTGCGATGTTCGGGTTTGAAGTCCAATAACTTAACTATTCGGCAAAAGCACACGGCAGTGTCTATTGGCTGTTGCTGGCTTATTCACCCCAAAGGTACCGTACCCGTCATTCCTTAATCGTTTAGGCTTAGTTTGAAATGGCATTCAATCCTAGGAATGTAAACAACAACATTCTTAAATGCATTAATGATAATTTGATATTTTTTTTTTCAATTCCATCCGAAAAGAAAGACGTAAATTAAGAACAAGATATTCTAGAACCTCTTCAGCTGTCGCTTGGTTACTCAACCCGTTCTCACATTTCCCCTTCTTTTCTGATCTGAATATATAAATTGCGGGAGCAACCGACTGAATCTTGGGTATTTCCTTTGTTCAGACATTTGTTGAAAGATCCGTTCACGCTAAATCACGTTTCATTTTCTCGTATCTTTTTCCATCTTCAGCGAGGCCATCAGCTTCCCGAACGACTTCAATGAACTCGTCCCCTTTAGTTTTTAGGCGACCGAGAAATAAGCTATACGATTACATTATTGGATTGATGGGAAAAAAAAGAATTGCGTCAGTGCGAATGTGAATTTTGAAATTCTACCAGTGCACATGAACTTTGAAAAATTTCTTTGCCGTCATGAGGTACCTTTGAAAAAAAGGAAAGAAGTTCGTTCTTTTTTTTTAAATTCAGGCATCATCGTTTACATTGCTGATGCTTCTGAAAATAAGATTGATTATTGCAACTGCTTTGTAACTTAATGACTTAGAATACTTGATGGGGATTGACTTAATCCTTTAGACTTTCAGAAATAAATGCGGTCAAATTATCATTCACACAATTCTATTACTCAATACGTATTTTTAAAAGCTTATAATTTTATATAGATTTTCACACTATGTTATGCTTTTATACATCTAGAATGCGAAATTTCTTGATATGCGATCATTCTTTTGCTCGTACTTCGGAACTTTATTAATAAAGAAATTCCTTCCAATATTTTAAAAGAGGATATTCAAAGATCCTCCGTTCCAAATTTTTTCTTTTTACTTTACACGAGATCGATGAGCAAAAGTTCCAGTTTTTGTTCCCAGCTTTTTATACTAAAGCAGTAAGCGGGCAAGCCGGTCGCATTGTCTTCTACGAAAGAGAATGCTAAAATTTCTAAATTAGTTCACTGAAAACAATCTGGCCGCCAGGTTCTCTCAGCTTCTGAAATTTTTGTATAGACGGAAAATATTTCTAGAAAGGAAGCTCAAAAACTAAAGACAAATGAAAGATAAGAATTTTTATTTCTGGGAAAAAATCCTCTCTGATAAAAGTTTCTTGATGATTGTTTGCATTTTTAATATATAAAGAGTGTTTTCGCATCACTTAACCTCAAGGATATCGTCAGAAAGCGACTTTAATAAAATTCTTATTCTTAAGAACACATTTTAGGAAAAAAAACTCGAGGCATTTTTAAGGTAAAATTAATACAAAAACACAATAAAAATTGTTCGGGTTACCATCTATTCATTAGAAAAGAATTGCACTTTTGGCGTTGGTATTGGCTGGAATTGTGCCAATGTATAGGTTGAATTCCGCCAAGAATTGTACGTGCTGTGTTTGGGTTTGAAGTCCAGTAACTTATCCATTCGACAAAAGCATATACTGATGTCTAGTGGCTGTTATATTTTGCACGATTGCAACGACACTCGACATTCAACTTCAAAGTCTCCGACTCAGCAAAGTACATCAGCAGTTACCAGAAACTGTTACCCGCTACGGACGGCGTGTTCGATTCAATCGGCGATACTCCTAAAATCCCGTTATCGCTGGTGGTTGGGGAGGGGCTCCCTAGGGGGTTGGCAACCGGAGCTCTTACAGGTCAAGCGCATTCTACTTTCGGCTTTGGCAACAGCAGTGAATTATTATTATTATTCTGAAATACCTGGCTGATGAAACTTTGGTAAATGTTATCATTTTCCTATTTCATATTGTTCAGCTCAAAACTTTGAATTTAGTAAATCATTGATGTGTATGGTATATTGTTTCATCAAGTATTTAAAGTGTTTTAGGAATTATTAATTAAATTTTTATTTTTTAAGGGATGAAGTTGTGTGTTATTCTCCATTGCTAAACACTTTTCGAAATTTTTTTTTTTGAGTTTTAAAACCCAATAGTCTTTTAAATTCTTGTTATGGTGGTTTTAATTAAAAGAGTAGTTTTTTTATTTATAAATGAAACCCACCACCCCAGAAAGGGTTAACCGAGCTTGAATTATCACCGTTAAGCGAAAAAAGACTGTTGGTATCTTCCTCTTCAAGTAGAATCCCTTCCAATCGCATCCTTTCGGCATTAAAAGACATCCCCCTCATTTACTGTACCTTTCAACTTCGGTCACGAAATCCTGTCGTGTGGATGGCTGAAGCCATTTGAAGAGCTCACGCTATAAAGAAAGAAACGAAAGCACGCCGCTGAAGATAAAAAGGTACTGTGACTACTTTATTTAAGAGACGAACGCCTTAGTGAATGGAAATGAGGATAATGAATTCTAGATTGAAATTAATTATTGTTTCTTTTCTAGACACAGCAATAATTTAAGAGATAGTGAAGATTGTTCTCTTGTTTAGCATGCTTTCTAGAAAACTAACCGTTTTCTTAGGCTTCAAACTATATATGTATATATAGCTTGCTGTAGCTTGCAGAGCATCTTATATACTTAAAAAATCAAAACAACACTCCAAGCGTTTCAGAATTCTATCGGTTTTGTTTATTCTCTTCGCTTCACGTCAGACTTTACAAAACCATTGCTAGATTCCGAAAGTTTTACAATGGATCATCAGTTATAAATGTAATCATTAATATGAATAAATAATATCAAATAATAATATAAATAAATCAATAATATCAATAAAAATAAAATCAATAAATTAATAATTAAATAATATCAATAAAATATGCTTATCAAAGTGAAAATTCGTTGGCTTTTACTTTAAATGATATTTTAACAGAAATAAAATTTGTAGCCGTTATAAAATATCTGAAAAGGAATCGTCTGCTAAGTGTCTGTTAACAGATGATGGTATTTAAAGAACACTTTGGTTAAATAACTTGAAGACGAAGGTTGTCCTATCTGTGGTTTATTAGATAACATTACAATTAAAGGCTCAGGAATTCTCCATGGTGCCCTGTGGTTTATTTCGGAAGAGAGAGAGCCAAGATCACACTCCCCACCGTCCGAGGGCCCAGTTCGCTTCTGCTGAAAAAAATGTACATATATACAAGCAGCAACAGTGAGACGACGTGACGTTTACATGATTGGCTACTAGCTCCATCCAGGAAGATCACGTGGTTCACTGAACAGATTGCCGGCGTCCTGGCATGGGGGTAGCATATATTCTCCGTGATCTGGGCTTCCAGGGTTCAAGTCCCGGTCCGGACATGGTTGTTCTGTGTTCTGTCTGTGAGATGCATGGATGAGCCCCCCCCCCCAGTAAAAAGGGGTTGTGCAAGCGAATGTGTGTTTGAGCCAGAAGTGAGACTTCTGCGCTCTGGGTGCTCAGGGGTCTTTACCCTCAGAAGCTACTACGCACCCTTTCCGCGGAAAGATGGACGCGAAATCATCATTATCATCATCAGTGAAAAGATTTTTCTTATTGAGTTTTAGTCCATAAAAAATGGCTGGGATTGAGACTCAAAGTGGATATGGAGTAAAAATGAATAGACAAAGCTTCAAGAGGTGGTAGAGTTTATCCCAATTTTTGTATTGCATCCTCGCAATCCCCTGGCATATGAAAAAACCATCGATAAGAATGGATTTGAAGGCACCGTTTTAAAATGCCTTTAATCGTGCCTGAAACGTATTACAAATGTTATAATTTTCAATGTGGTCTATCTCAAAAAGCACTGTCCATGGTGATAATCTAAACCATTTGGCGAAACTAAAAGATGCGGTACATACACCAACATGTGAGTAAGATTCCCCCTGATATGCTTACACATACTGTTGAGAATGCAATAATGCGATTCAACTCGCTTTCATCAAAGAGCGAAAGCCACATTAAGCATGCTTTATAACACGCTTCAGAAACAATTAAACACATTTTAAAGCGGTGTCTTCAAGTTCTATTTCAGTTCGTTCCGTTTTGAAATGACCATTAATGGAAAACTACGGTACCAAATACTCTCAAACTTGATAACAGTTTAAAGGTGGCCATGAGAATTTCTTTCAAACCAAAAGAAAGTTCGAAAACTCACCACCAGGGGGAAAATGGCGCTGTATAGAATATTTTAAAGTAAAATAAGCCTTGAAGACGCCGGTTTAAAATGTGTTTAATCGTTTCTAAGAAAATGTGTTACAAAGCATGTTCAATGAGGCGCCCACCATTTACTGAAAGCAAATTAACTCGCATTACTGCAATCTCAACAGTAGTCAGCATATCAGGAAGAATGCTGCGCACTTGTTGCTGCTCAAAAACGCAACACCAGGGCAGAAATGGGCTATTTGCAATATAGTTAAGCAAAATTGGATGCAATGACATCGGTTAAAAATGTGTTTAATTGTTTCTGAAACAATGTTACAAAGCATGTTCAGTGTGTGTTATCTCAAAAAACACTGTTCGTGGTGATAATCTAAACAATTTCTAGGAAATGAAAGATGCGAAGTAGCGACATCTGCGTAACATTCCTCCTGATATGCTAAGAGGTACTGTTGAGAATGCAGAAATGTGATTTAACTTGATTTCAGAAAACATTAGACGCCACATTGAACATGCTTTGTAGCATGTTTCAGAAACGATTAAACACATTTTAAACCGATGTCTTCATATCCTATTTTGCTTATCAGTATTGCACGCAGCTCCATTTATCCATTAAAAACTGAAATGGGTCGGTCAGATTCAAAATAAAAAGTGTTAATTAAAGATCCACTTTGAAATGGTCATAAAAGGAAAACTACTCTAAAACACGTGTTACAAAGTATGTGCAATGTGGCGTCCGCCATTTACTGAAAGCAAATTAAATCGCATGACTGCAATCGGAACAACATATCAAGAGGAAGTTTACGCAAATGTCGGTGTATCGCATCTTTCAGTTCCGCCACACTGTTAAGATTATTCGCCATAAACAGTGCTTTTGAGATAGCACACCTTGAAAATGCTTCGTAATACGTTTCAGAAACGATTAAACACGTTTTAAATCGGAGTCTTCAAGTTATATTTTATTTAAGAATGTTTCATACAGGGACATTTAAAACCAGGTAGCGAGTTTTTGCCCTTTTTATGGGGGTTAAAAGAAATTCTTATGATCTCCTTAAAACTATTACCAAGTTTGACAACATTTGGTCCAGTAGTCTTCCTTTACGTGGCCATCTGAAAGTGGAACTTTAAGTATAACCCCCCTGTATTTTGATAGTTAATTTTCAAATTTACAAACATTGAAATCAAAGTCTCATCATGTTTGATGATTTATTTCTAAAGAGTAATGAGTTAAGAGAGAGAGAATTATGAGATTTATTTCTTATCTAAATAGCAATTCGTATCCTATTCATTTACCTCTTGCATATTGGCTCTATTTATGACGAAACACACCAGAACGACCAAGTAATTAATAAAACTTCTGAAATCCTTAACTGAAGAGACGCTATTGCATGTCAAAGGTAATGAAATGCGGGCTGCTCTGAATCTCAGAGACGTGCACCATTTGGATGATAGCGTCTATCTTATAACTTTAATTAACTTGTGAATGGGATAGAAATTAATTAAAGTGATTAATTAACTAGAGTTATCTTTTTATAAAGAGCTAGATGGTACCCTGCGCGTTGCTGCCACAGAAGAAATGATCTTGGGAAATATCATTTGGAATGTGAAATAGTTCTCTTGTTTCATTAAAATGTTAGGAAGAATGATATTTATTTTCTTATCGGCAATGAATACATTCATGGAATGTATAAAGGAGAAGCATAGATACTATTTATTCTTTTTTTATTATTCTATTCTATAAATAAATAAATATTTATTTTTAAATATTAGATTTGTGTATTCTTTTAGAATTGTAAAGTTGGTGTTCTTTCAAAATGGTAATGATAGAAACTAGTTATTGTATCTCGTGATTAGCTTCATATTCGTTCAGTATCATCTTTTAATATTAGAAAATGTGATTAAAATACTTTCTTCTAAAACTGATTAAACATAGGAAATATTATTATATCATAAAATCTTTAATATGGTTGAAAAGATAATTTTTGAAAACGAAGATAGTGCAAAATTATTTGTATTATCATATTTTCTAAAGTTATTTTTAAAAAGAAACCACTAAAATTTTCTTAAATGCTTAATTAAAATTTCAAACCTATAGAATGGGTTCCCCTAAAACTTTCTTGCAAATTCTGTAGTAAAACTCTTACTTTAGAGAAAGACTTACATTGCATTTACATACAATAGCTCCAAAATATTAACGCTTAGTTTGAATTTAGCATATTTACTGAGTCTGTTGTGTCTCCTGGGCGGTTAATCCCTGCTTAACAGATGAGGTAAATGGACCTGAAAATATTTTTTATACTTTAAATTACTGCATTATGCCTATAACCATCCCATATTGGCAAGTACAAAGCAATCAAAGTTTCATCGGAACCGGATGAGCAGAGCATACAGACATTCATTCATTTACATTTATATAGACGCATAAATCTGAAAGGTCGATTTGTAAATTTCGGATGACATTGATCTTTTTATTTTGTATACGGAAGTGAAATTTTTTTAATTGAATGAAAAGAGAGCTTTCAAAATCTTTATTTATGTGCTTAAAATCACACTTTTTAATGAAAAATCGAAACATCATGCTGATGATAATACGAAAAAGCAAATAAATTATGAAGAATATCATAAAAAATTAAATTTTTAAATGCTTATTAGGAATTAAAAAAAAATACACTTTATGTGTTTGAAATTCGAGTTTTTGGCAACACCAAATTTTATTGCTATTGTGTTTTCATGGCTATATTTTCTCTAAAAATTTTTAATTATATTATTCTTTATACTAATTTATTTTAGATATTAATATTTCTTCGATAATTTTATT
This sequence comes from Argiope trifasciata, assembly GCA_026543055.1. Taxonomy (NCBI): domain Eukaryota; kingdom Metazoa; phylum Arthropoda; class Arachnida; order Araneae; family Araneidae; genus Argiope; species Argiope trifasciata. Next base: position 234,763 of record JAPMOQ010065912.1, read on the forward strand.
TTCTATGTTAAATACAAAAAAAGTAATAATGAAGTAAGTAATAACGAACATGTCATCTGTTTCCAGTTAGCTGAAAGTGACAAAACCAAATGAAAAAAAAATTAATCAGTTTCATAGAAAAATGACATATTTGTAACAGGAAAAATTATGCACATCAATACAGCTAGAGTTTACTTTAGGTACAACACATTTGTTAGTATGCATCATGTTTCTGTTATAAAGATGATTCTTAAAATTACAATCAAGATTTCACTCATTTTTTTAAATCCTATAATTTAATTATTTTTAACTTTTTATTTATGATGTGTGTATATTTTCTATAACAACATCACTTTTTTGAAAAATATTAGAAATTAAAAAAAAAAATCTTTTTTTTGTATGGAATTCACACACACAAAAATAATAACCCCACGATATTTTTTAGAGACAGCGTTTAAAGATTTTATTTACTAATAGTATTTAAAAATGGATATTAGAAATCAATAAACTATTTTCATGAAATTCATTACAGGACTTTAGACAAAGGTTAGCTCTAATTACCTTTCTGAAATATTATTCATTCAGTTGAAAATTTCTTACTTCTTTTTATTTCATTTATTAAATGAAACTTAAAAAAAAAACTCAAAATTGGTCTTTATTCTTTTTGAGAAATTGTTCTAATGAATAGCGAAATACGTGTCATTTTCAGAATTCAAATCTAATTATTTCAATTACGCTTCGAGTCAAATCTGAAAACGACAAAGAAAAGTGCAGAGAATATTTAAACTGATATATAAAATAATTTTAATAAAAGCATAACATCTGATAGTCCTGAATAATAATAGTTACTTTAACACTAAATATACCCACACTTTACGTATTTCTACCATAGTCGGCTTCCTCACATAGAGGTAAAACATCTTCCCCGTGATCTGGGCGTCCCTGTTTGGGCATGGTTCTTCTGTATTCTGTCTGTGTGTAAATCTCCCCTCCGATAAAATGGGGTTGTGCAAACGAATGTGGCATATGAGTAGCTAAGTCTCGTTTTTGTGTTCTATTTTAAGTACGTTTTTTTTAGGTTTCAACGTCTATCTAACATTCATCCATTTTCATCGCTTTAAATTATAACATAGTCATATTTGCATACGTGTACATAGATATGCGTCTCTTTTTTTTGTATAACAGTTTTTTACATTTTTTTAATTTTTCATCACCTTTTTAAGATTCAACTAACGGTTTTCGTAATAAATATTGACATATGTAACATCTTACTGTAAATTATAACGTAGACATATTTATGTACATCTTCACATACGTATGTCTCCTCTTTGTATAGTAACTTTTGCACTTTTCTATACATTTTTAAAATTTCTAGCTTTTCTATCATTTGTCTAGCATTTTAAATAAGTCTAATAGCAATTTAATAATTTTATAACATTTAGTAAATTATAACATAGACATATTTACATACGGCTGCACAGATAAATGTTTTTTGTATAATAATTTTTAGCACCTTCCTGTACATTTTTTAATTCTTGGCCATAGATGTCATTACTGAAAAAACAAAAAAAGCTCATTCGGCTTGAAATCACTGACATCCCAAACTTGTCACAAAACAACAACCATAGTCTACCAAATGTCCTGATTTTAGGTTTCTTGGTTGAATGCATGAATGTTAAAACGGAAATAAACAAATTGACTCCATTGTAATTAAATAAAATTGTATGTTGTCAATTTTTATGCATTACAAATACAAAGAATAGCAATTATCGCATTTTTTTATATACTGGGTGTTTCCATTATACATTTTCTGCAAACATGTTTCTCCTTTTTAACGTTCCAGAGGACGCCCGTATGTGAGGATGACTTTCGTTTTATACCTTCAGCTCTGGTGTCTCTATTAACGCCTGTCCTTGGCTATTTTTCCCCATTTGTGTTATTTTTAAACCAATCCAATTAACCTGTGGTCATTTTATATTGTTATTGCAATCTATGTTTGTATTGTTACTGCTTCTTTTTAGGTAAAAAAATGTTTAAAGTAATTGTAGTTGTCAATCCTAAGCTATTTACAATATAATTTTAATAGTTACGCTTTTGAAAATTTACATTTTACTACTGCGTATGTGGGAAATAGGCGCGACCTTTCATGTTGGTATGACGGCCGCCCCTGCTGGAAGGTTAAAAAAATTCTGGTGGGTTTTATTTTCGTGACAATATTCTCTTTGACATATATTATCTGTATATATAAGACATATATAAGAATCTGTAATAGATTTAGGCACTGATTTTTTTTGAAATTTCTTTTGGATGTTCGCTGGTTTCTTGAAAATCGACAGCAAGCTCTACTGCGAACTGGAGTGAAAAATCCTTTCTCGAAATATTTTTGTTTGTCCTTTGCTTGTAATGACTTTTAATACAAAAGGCAGGTATCTACCCCAGCTAAATAAAGAATATGCAACTGAATGTAATACTTTAATATGCATTACATCATAATTTCTGATATGATAACTTTAGAGAGCAATAAAGTGTTCTCCCTGTCAAACGTCAGACAAGTGTTACTCAAAATAAACAGAAATAACTCATGGAATATGAAGGGTATATCATTCTTAGAGAAGGTCACGATATCCACTGTGTAAAATCAATCAGATGACATGCGCATTTTCGAAGCAAAAATTCATAATCGGTCATTTCGCCGGTGATGGTATCTTTAGTGTTAACGCATGCAATGAATAGTACTGGATCCATTGAATGTACATAGCGTAACAACAGACATTTTTTTATTATAACTCTTAGTTTAATACATTTTTCTTTGGCTTCTTGTGATTTCAATTTTTTCCACTTTTCAAAAGAAAAATGAAATCGCAAGAAGCCTCAAACAAAAAATGTATCTTAAAAATGCATCGAAACATGTTTCCCACATGTAAAAAATGTATCGTTTTATAAATACAACGAATAAGAATTGTCCATTCATTGCTTATCGCATTTTTTATATATACACAGGATATTTCAATCGTACATTTTATGCAAACATGTTTTTCCCATTTTAAAACAAATTTGGGTGGGTTTTATTTTCATTACTTCTTTGCTATATATTACATTGATAAGAATCTGTAATAGATTTAGGCTTCGATTGTTTTGTTTTTTCTTTTGGTTGTTCTTCGGATTTCTCGACTTCAGCTACAAGATCTATTGTGAACTGGGGTAAAAAATCTTGTATCGAGATATTCTCATCTGTCATTTGCTTGTACAAAATCCAGGCAGTTACGCCGGCTAAGTCAATGTGCAACTAACTGAACGCAGCGCATTGAATACCCACTGCATTATAATGTCTGATCTGATAGCTTTCATAAAGCAAGAAATTGTTCTCCCGCTTAAATGGCTGTTTGTGATACACAACGGTATACGTATAATAAAAAATAAACTAAATGCAATTAAAAAACAGCAGAATATTGACCGTGTATCATCTGTAGAGAAAATCACGAAGTCAAACGTGCAAAAACGATAAGATGAATGCGCATTTTCGATGCAAAATTTCATAACCGGTTTTTTTTGACCGGCTGTGGTATCTTTAGTTTTCGCGTACTCGCCTATGGTGTTCTTTTACTGTGATTGAGAAAAAAAAAAACTACTCTCTTTGAAAACAAATATAACATTTACTTCTACCACAACACGTTCTATACACAAATTAAATTGAAATGACTGCATTTACGAAAGGAATTAGATCTGAATTATTTTTAGCTGTTGTTTACAACGCTTTTCAGTTTTCCCAAATTCTTAATTCTAAGGCCGCGATGAGTTGTTACTGGCTTCTTCAAAGATCGCATATTCACGTGACATTAGTGTTTAAAGGGTTTTAAAATACATTTTTCATTATTTTCCGGCATAAACAAAGAAAGCATTGTCCAAAGCATTTGCTCTCAATAATAAATTGAACGTATTTATAATCTTTGCACATGTGTCCATAAGGAGTTCGAGTTGAATATTTATTTTTTTAATAAAGTTCTTATAATTCTTTGCTAAATCAGATTTGTCGCTTTGATTATTTCAGAAATAATTAAAATTTATCCCTTCATTATCCTTACTAGCTGGTACACCGCGTATTGCTGCCACCAAAAAAATAATATTCAATGCAATTAATCAACAATTTGGCAATGTTTTGTCGAAATAAGATGAACGGTGAGATAAGATAAAAATATATAAAATACCAATATTCATTTTTATATATTTCATTTGTGCATTCTTTTAGAATTGTAAAACTTGTTGATCTTTCAGAATGGCAATGAACTATTGTATCTCGTGATTCGTTTAATATTCGTTCAGAATTCTCAAATTTAATGATAAAAAAATGTGATTAAAATATTTTCTTTTAAAATGGATTAAACATAGACAGTATATTTATACCATAAAATCGTTAATTTTGTCGAAACGATAATTTTTGAAAATGAAGATGGTGCAAAATGATTTGTACTACAATATTTTTTGTAGTTCCTGCGAAAAACCTTAAAATTTAAAAGTCCCAGGGTTGGTCTCTCAAACATTTTCTCGCATCATCTGTCATAAAATGGTTACCTCTAAGAATGACTTGCATGACATTTGCGTACTATAGCTACAAAATATTCATCTTGGATTTAGAATATCTACAGAATATATTGTCCCCTCTGCGAGCTATTTGGGGATGAATCCTTGTAAATAAGACCCAGTTGGGATCCGATTTTTTTTTAATTTTAGATAATTGTGCTATCCCCATAATCATTCCCTAGGTGCAAACAATAAGCAACGTTTCATCATATTCGGATGAACGGTTTGGGAAGGCAGAAGAGACATACAGACAAACATTCTTTTTTTATTTTATCTATATAAATAAAAATGAATGTTTGTCTGTATGTCTCTATGTGCTGCCGTACCGCTCATCCGATTCCGATGAAACTCTGAACAGTTATTACTTGCACTTATTTGTTGCTGCTGAAGATGGAAAAACAAAACAAAAAAATATTGCCGATATAATTAATAAATATGTATAAAAGAATAGATTTAAATAATTAATATATATCAACGAATAAGTGCATATAAAATATTATATCCCTCAAGAATAAATAGATACGTTTTAAGAATAAATATGTATAATTATTGTTTATATTTTTTCTTAAGTTTTTAAGAATAAAGTTTAAAAAATAAAAATAAATATTATTTATGCTTCTTTTTTATATATCACTCACTTTCAATGGATGTATTCTTTTCCGATACAAAACTAAATACTATTCTTTCTATCGCTCCTAATTGAAGAAGACAGTTCCAAATGATATTTCCAAAATCATTCTTTCTGCCGCAGCAACGCGCCGTTCACCAGCCAGTAAGTTATAAAGAGCCTCTCCTAACTGACCAAGCAACCCGACTCCAAACAAAAGGAGGGCTCAATTTACATTAAAAAAATATTTTTGTTTTGAATAAAAACAGTTATTAGATGATTTTGTAAAACCGGTTGAAAGAGTGTGCTATGCAATGTCTGCATGTTGCGATTTATAACACTGGGTTTCAAACAAATGTTTTTGTATTTTAAAATTAGGCAGTATTTATAGAAACATTAACAAAAAGGACAATAAGAATGAAGAACAACAATAATAATCTCTAAATGGAAATCGGTAAAAGTGACACTTGGATATTTTGTTGTTTGTCTGTGAGAAATGAAGGCAACATCGACATAATCATTCCGCGTCGGGAGCCAGCTAGTTATAGATAAATGATGACACTTCTGATATACAGTAAGAACTCCTTATTCGCGCTTCTTTCATTCGCGGTTTCACTATTCGCGGATTAAAAAAATGCGACCCAATTCCTGTATTCGTGGTTAAAAATTTCTTTATTCGCGGTTTCTTTATTCAACTTGCCAGTGTTTTGGCGTGCTAATAAGAAAACGTGGGTTAAAAGCGCTATTTTTTGTGACTGGTTCCGGAATTATTTTGTTTCTGAAAGTTATTTTTTTTAAAAAAACAACAAAATTTAGACTTTAAAGCATTTCTAGTTTTGAACAATGCCCCAGGTCATCCTAGCGAATTTGAAACTATGCATCCAAATATAAAAGTGACATTTTTACCGCCCAAAACGACGGCTTTGCTTCAACCTATGGACCAAGAAATAATCCAGGCCTTTAAGCTCTATTACGTTAGACGAATCTTTAAAATCCTATTGGATAATATGGAATGTAATCCTGATATGAATGTTATAGGATGCTGGAAGAAATTTGGCATAGCAAAATGCATCGTAAACATAAAAGAATCATTGGAAGAATTGAAGCCACACACATTGAAGTCATGCTGGAAAAAACTGTGGCCTGCTCTGATGGCCTCTGTGCTGCTGAAAATCGCTAAGAATCTGTGCAAGTTCAAACTTTCACTGCAAACATAGTCGAAATAGCGAATGGAATAAGACGAGATAGAATCAAGTGACATTCAGGAATTGCTTGAATCGCAAAATAAAGATTTGACTGAAATCGACTTGGGGGAAATGTTAAATTCACAGCCCATTGAAGAAGAGGCTGCAACAAGCGCTGGAAACGTGACATTTCATTTGAACAATCTTAGTGAAGGTTTAAGAATGCAAATGAGCCTTGCGATTTCTTTATGAACGTCTATGCAACGAACGTCTATGTCTTATTTTTAGGAGGCAAATTGCTAATGTGATTGCTGCGTATCAGTCTGAATTGAAAGAGCTTTTAAAAACTACCAAGCAAGAGAAAATTACAAAATTCTTCAATTAATCAATGTTTAAAAATTTCAATTTAATTGATA
>JAPMOQ010065912.1:241626-276312 GCA_026543055.1 Argiope trifasciata
TAGGAACGTATCCCCTATAAATGACCATTCCGTATTCACGGTTTCTGTATTCGCGACATATTTATGGAACGAATAAAGAGCTTTTACTGTATTTATAAAATTAATGAAATCCTCATTCGGATTTTAACACATTAAAGGCGGAGGATCTTGAGTAAGCTAGGTAACGCGCGTCAAATCGTAGTACTACGACTCCCGCCTTTCATGTGTTAACTTCAAGTATTCGAAAAAAAGAAAAACGATCGGGAAACGAGCATTTTGCATGAGTGTGCGGTCCCTTCCACAGGTGGGCATCCCTGGGATTCGAGCGTGTCGACTGCTCGCGCACGTTGCGCGAGACGGCGCGCGCTGAGTGATTTCCCACGCAACGCACCCGAAACGTCCCGGACTTTTCACGCTGGTTGCACCGGACCAAAATGTGCTCGCTTAGACCACCCCTGCGATAAATGCTCGACGCCTTTCGGTTCTCTCTCTCCTCTCTCTCTCCCTCTCACTGTGTGTGTGCTGTTACTCCTCACGGGGGTAGAAATTAATTCATACCTGTAGGATATATTTTTTCTATTTATCGAAAGATTTATTCATGAAGGTAAAAAAGTGTTTTCTTCATTATTTTGGAAAATAGAGATCCTCTCTGTGCAATTCACCTTCGTGATTGGGAAGTGGAATTGATAGATTTCTATTATATTGTTGGATCTTAAAAAAAGCCATTATTGTGTTTTATTTTTAAACCTTTATAAGTGTTTAATTTATTGTTTTTGTCAATTTATTGTTTAAAAGTGGATATCATTGAAAAGAAAGTAAAACGAAATTGAAATATTCTTATAACAAATCTGTATTCAAAGAACTTATTTAAACTTTTATAGTGTTTAATTTATTGTTTTTGACAATATATTGTTTAAAAGTGAATAATCATTTAAAAGAAAGTAAAAAAAAAAAAAAGGATACTGAAATATTTTTAAAACAAATCTGTAATCAAACTGCTTATTTAAACCTTTATAGTGTCTAATTTATTGTTTACCCAATTTATTGTTCAAAAGTGAATAATTATTTTTTTAAAAGTAAAAAAACGAAATTGAAACATTCTTAAAACAAATCTGTGGATTTTAAAAGTACTATAATTTAAATTATAAAATACAGAAGGTGATTTTATTCAAAATAGTTCTTTTTAAATCCTTACAAATATTATCAATCTTTTTAATTGTATTTTTGTGTAGTATTGAAGGTCAAAATTTCATAACCATTAAATACTGATATTTATATTTTAAATTCCTCTCCCTTAAAATAACACTGTCAAATAAAATAATCTGTAAAACTGGTATCACTTCCTATTTAAAATTCTTTCTCATAAATTTAACGAGTGAATATTATATGTTCAACGGCATGTAAAAAAATAAAATTTCTGTTTCCCAAATCTACCTTACAAATATTATATTAACACATCTTTCATAATATTGCAGTTATAGTAGCAGATCAGTTCTTTAAAAACATATTTCAAAATGGACCCGATGCTCATGTCAATATTGGTAACTGCGTTAATTAATTTTTTCCTTCTAACTCTCTTCTTACAATTTATAAATTATACATTCAACTGCAGCGAATGAAATTTCATCAGTTTCTTATCAAGATTAGGATAGATATTTCATTTCTATTTAAATTAAAAAAAGGAGTTATCAAGTAAAATTGCAGTGAAAATTTCCGATCTGTGTATCTAAATTTATTTTTAACTAAACTTTGCAAAATGTATTAAATATGTTACAAAAATTTAAAAAAATTAGAATCTATCTTCATATGCGTCTTAATTTAATTTGGACTTTATTTGCAAATTATCAGCAGTTTGATGTGATTCGTGTACTTTATTGAATAGGGAATTAAGGCAAATCAAAGCTTAAGTTAATGAAATTTTCGTTCGATTATAACTTTAATGACATTATGAGGTACTTTAAATCAGAAAACGTATTTTAAAATAGTATTGAAAAAACGTGATTTTTTAAAAAAGTCAATGAAAATTTAATTGTACGGATAATTTTATGTTTTATTTTTAAAAATTATCTTTTGTTTATTTCTTTATTAAAAAATAAAGATTTTTTTTTTTCTTCCAAAATTTTTACTTTTAAACTAACATGTCAGCATTTTCATGTTTAAATTAACTGACCATTAAGAAATGAATTTTATAACGTAAAATATTTCAATTATGAAAAAATAAAACACTTAAAACGTATGATTTCTGATCAGATACGATACCTTTTTAAACACTAAAATATCCGAATATCTTTATTTTAAAATATAAGATTTTAATATGTTTCCCCACCAAATGGTCTTCCACTATCATGTCTTTAGATAAATATAAATTCGTTAATCCTTTCAAAAGATTGTTTCTAAAATTCAAAATCAGGTTTGGACTTTTTTAGATAAATTCAGATACATTCTGATTATTTATTTTCACGAACAGATAAATTCTGAAGAAATTTTGACAGATAAATTCTGGATATTTATTTTAGTGAACAACGATGATTTTCTTTCAAGTGTAAACCATACTAATGGATTCGTTGCGGTGGATTCTTAATTTACAGCATAAAAGTGCATGATTTGTTCCCTATATAAATGAAACGATCCGTGCTTAGTAGAGGGAAAAACAAAAAGAATGAGACGAATTCTTTAAAGTTTACAATTTTTTAATATCCCATTTTTCCAAGCAAACTCGTCATTGCAAAAATTTCGTACATTTTAAAGAGTGAACAAATTTGTCATTCCATGACGACTCAAATTCTTGGAGACATCGATTAACTCATTTATAATCCAAGAATGTCTTTGGATCGCAAGAAGAATTCACGTCAGAAACCAGACAACCACGGGAAACAGAAACCACATTCGCTGGACGAATCGGATCAGGACAAGAACTTCTTGTGCCTGTCGCCCGAAAACCTGAATCGGTCCTGCCAGCAGCTGAACAAGAACTCGAACCACCACCACCACCACAAGAGGAACGAACTGGTGACTCGAACCTCCACCGAAAGCAAGGACACGGATTCGTCTTCGGGCTCCAAGAAGCACGCCCACAGGCCACGGTCTCCCATCCGAAGCAAGAACACGCCGTCTCGGTGAGTGTCAGAATATTAGTAATAATAACATTTAATATTAGCAATGTGAGTGTAATAATAACATTTAATATTAGCATTAGTTATATATTTATTTAGTACACTTTGTACTTTTAATATATTAATTTCGTACAGTGAAAACTCGGTGAAATGATCCGCTACTATTCGAATTGGCTCTCATCTCTCGAAGTTCCATTGAAAATAATTTCAATATTTTAAATTTATTTTTTCGCCTTCGAAGTCAAATCTCTCCCCCTCCTCTCTCTATCTTTATATATATATATATATATAAATTAATTAACAAAATAAGACAACCTAATCAAAATAATCCATAGAAAAATCATTAGAAAAAAATAGTCAATAAAAAAGGAATCCGGCCTGAAAACTTCATCAGGAGCCACTTTCAAGCTGGGATTCTAAAACAGGGAATTTTTTTCTGTGAGGCGTCGATGGACAATGGCCGAAAGTACTGACGCCTCGTGGCCCGAAAAATCCCCCGAAGATGAAAGCAAAAGAGACATACCAATTCCAACAGTAAAAGACAAAAAACAAATCAAAACATCAACAAATGAAACAAATATATATACAAAAGGTAAAACCATATAAGAAAGATCATAATTAATGACAAAATTAAGAAAAATCAGTTCCCTGACCTGTTCGCTAGTATCCGCCATTCTTCTCCGCCAACAAAAAACAACAACACCGTGAAACTAAACATAAAGGTGATTTTTTAGCGCCATCTATTTCACTAATATTTCATTATTTCTTTTTTTATTAAAATATTGATATTACAGTAGTTTTTGGGAAAATCATTATTGTTTAAATTTTTAATAAAACTATTTGTTGCTTTTATAAAAGAAATTTTGTTATTACAAATTGTTTTAATTTTATTAAATTGTGAGAAAAGTACATTTTTGAAAATTTTAGAGTTAAGATTAGAGTGATAATTACAGAGTTTAATTATATTAAATTTGAATTCGTCTCTTTTATCATAAATACCGACTATTGTTTTTTCATTATCAATTTTGATCCTTAGATCCAGATAAGTAGCTTCAAGATTATCACTATTTGTTTCTTTTAAAGTTAATTCTTTAGGATAGCAGTTAGTAACAATATTGGTATTATCCAAGTTAATCAAAATCAAATCATCAATAAATCGCCAACCGTTTATTAAGTAATTATTAATTATTTTTTTCTCGTAGTAATGAAGGAAAATGTTAGCTAAAGCACTTGAAAAAGCTGTACCCATTGGGATACCTTTAACCTGTTTATAAAAATCAATACCATTAAATATATAATTTTCGGTAATATTAAAATTGCATAAAGCCAGCCAGTCATTTTTATTAATTACATTTTCATTTAAATATTCATAATATATATGAGTACAGACATTTAATAATCTCTCATGGGGCAGGTTGGTGTATAAATTTTCAAAGTCAAAAGTATTAATTTTATAAATTTTGTTATCTTTTAAGAAATCCAAAATCTTTTTGTTATTATTAATGACAAAACATTCTTCTTCTTCTATTTTATTTAAGATAATTTTTAGGAATTTGAAAAATTGCTTCCCCATGTAGTAATTATAACTGCCTGTACTACAGGTAACAAATCTAAATTTAATTGGTTTTTTGTGAAATTTAACAGTGGGGAACAAATAAGGATACTTCAGAGAGCATGTTTTAATTTTAATTTTTGTGTGTGTGTGTGTGTGGTGCCAGGTATATCACTTCCTTCCATTGAGAGTTGCCTTTGACTTCACTTCCAGCCAGTAAGCAGCCCTCTAGCGGAGAAAAAGTGAGCAAATTGCAGCTCATGTCTGGACGAGGCAAGATGCTTACAACGAAAATCGAAGAAATAATAATTTGAAAAGACTGAAGGCGAAATTATGATGTATTTCTAAATGACGAACGTGCATGTTAATAGGTGGACTTGATTATCCATTCCATCCTGAAAATTAGTCATCATCATTTGTTCACCATTAACTCTTCATTGTCATCCATTAAATTCTAAAATATCACCTGGGCATTATTGCTTGGCCATCACGACACCCCCACCATATATATATATATATATATATATATATATATATGTTAGCAAAATAAGCTAAGTAAAAAGGAATACATCAGAATCAAAATTATAGCGAATAGAAAAAGAATCCGGCCTGAAGACTTCTTCAAGGGTCATCCTCAAACAAGGATTGAAAATAAGGGATTTTTTCTGTGAGGAAATCAGACAGTGTCTCACCATGTCATCCCAACTGCCATACCAATTTGAATACAAGAAGCAGAGGAAAAAGATAAATGGAGTTTTTGAGCGCCATCTATTTCATTTTTAAGTTCAAAATTAATATTTCATCATTTCTTTTTTTATTAAAATATTGATATTGCAGTAGTTTTTGGGAACATCATTACTGTTTCAATTTTTACAAACTATTTGTTGCTTTTATAAATGAAATTTTGTTATTACAAATAGTTTTAATTTTATTAAAAAAGTTTGTGAAAAATTTAAAATTTTGAAAATTTTAGAGTTAAGATTAGAGTGATAATTACAAAGTTTAATTACCTTAAAGCTGAATTCGTCTCTTTATGTCATAAATACCAACTACTGTTTTATCATTAGCAATTTCGATTCTTAAATCCAGATAAGTAGCTTCAAGATAGTTTGTATTTGTTTCTGTTAAAATCAATTCTTTAGGATAGTAATTTGTAACAATTATCAATTAACAATTGGTATCAATCAACAATTAACAATTTGGTATTATCTAAGTTAATCAAAATTAAATCATTGATAGATCTCCATCCGTTTAACTATTTTTTCTATCCTTTTAACTATTAACTATTTTTTTCTGATAATGTAGAAAAATATTAGCTAAAGCACTTGAGAAAGCTGTACCCATTGGAATACCCTTAACTTGTTTATAAAAATTAATACCATAGAAAACGTAATTTTCGGTAATATTAAAATTACATAAAAGCAGCCAGTTATTTTTTATCAATGAATTCATCATTTAAATATTGGTCATTTATAAGAGTTATTCTCTTATATACCTCCCATAACTAACCAAAAAGAAAAAATTTAATAGAATATAATCTTGAAAATAATTTTAAGAATTTACTCCTAATTTACACCCAAAAAATAATTTTTAAAAATGCTGATTTTTTATTTTCGTTGAATTTTTTTTGCATAAAAATATATATGCAGAAATGATTTTGTGTGTGTCAAATGAATCCTTCAATACAAATAACTGTAAATTACACAGTTTGTATTTGCAGGAATTATTGAGTGTAAATTGTTATTTATAGTGCTTATTATTATTAATTAAAACACGTTTAATACTTTTTAAACTAATTTGGCCTTCTCTAAAATAAAGCAGATGTATGGAACTCTATTCACTTTTTCTTATTTTCTATTTAGCACTAAAATTAGCTTAGACACAAAATTATCTACTAACTTCACAAAATTAGAAAAATTATTTTTCAGATGGAGTCAATTAATTGGAGTCAAACAATTAATTTGGATTAATTGGAGTCAAACAATTAATTTCGAAAACAAAAATTTCGCACTTCAAATAAGTTCCACTCAGTTCACATCAGTGTCAACCAGAAATTGAACAAATAACATTTGTGACTTTCGATGGGCAGACTGGTGTAAGTTTTTCTGCAAGCATCCATCGTATTTAAATGCACAATTGCAAGCTTTGTAAAATTACTCCAAATATTTCATGATCATGAGATTCAATTCCATAGCGTTTTCATTATTGTGGATATAAGAGAGATGTGAATGAACAGTTGCATTTATTCCAAAGTGGAGTATGAAATGCTCGGCTCTTTGGAGATCTCTTTTCTCAATTTACATACCCAACTTGGCATAATGTTTGTTCTGAAGGAATTCGATGAAAAGAATTATAAATCTTAATAGCTGAGGTGCCGACGGGGGAAATTGCCCCCTGCCCCCCCCCCCTCCGTCGACAAGAGGTTGAGAATTTCGTCGGCACAAGTCTTATTACTGCGGAACGTAGATGTTGTGAATTTAGTATTAACGAATATAATAATTTAAAACCCAACTTAGAATTGAAATATCATAAGTATCGGAGGAATGATTTAAGTTGGTAGAATGACAATGTTTGCCAAATAACCAACAAGACTATTGGTGAATACCTCTTTCTGCAATTCTCTGTCTTAAAAAATCAGTGCAAAGTGAGGTCGATTGATTATCGAACATACACTGAAATGACAAAAGTCATGGGATAGCAATATGCAAATATACAGATGGCAGTAGTATCGCAGCGAAAAAGTATAAATCTGCAGTTCGTTTTCCAGAGCTTTCATTTATGTTCAAGTTATTCATGTGAACAGGTTTTTCGAGATTTATGGCGGCACGACGAGAATTAACAGACTTTGAACGTGGAATGTTAGTTGGAGCTAGACGCATGGGTCATTCCATTGCGGATATCGTTAGTGAATTAAACATTCCGAGATCCACAGTATCAAGAGTGTGCCGAGACTATGAAATTTCTGGCATTACATCCCATCATGGACAGCGCAGTGGGCGACCACCTGCACTTAACGACCGATACCGCCGACGTCTGTATAGAATGGTCAATGTTAATAGACACGCAACACTTCGTCAAATAACTGCAGGAATCAATGTGGGACGTGTCCGATAGGACTGTGCGGCGAAATTTGTCTTCCTTGGGTTATGACAGCAAAAGACCGACTCGAGTGTCTTTTCTGACAGCACGACATCGCCTGCAGCGACTCTCCTGGGCTCGTGAGCATATCGACTGGTCCCTAGACCAGTGGAAAACCGTGGCGTGGTCAGATGAGTCACGATTTCAGTTGTTACGAGCTGATGGTAGAGTTCGAGTGTGGCGCAGACCCCACGAAGCCATGGACCCAAACTGTCAGCAAGGCACTGTTCAAGCTGGTGGTGGCTTCATAATGGTGTGTGTTGTTTTTACATGGCATGGACTCGTTCCTCTGGTGCAACTGAACCGATCATTGACTGGAAATGGTTATGTTCAGCTGCTTGCAGATCACTTGCAGCCATTCATGGAGATTTCACGTACCCACACAACGATCGGATTTTTATGGATGACAATGCGCCATGTCACCGGGCCAGAACTGTTCGCGATTGGTTTCAAGAACATTCCGGACAATTCCAGCGCATGATTCCATGGATATGAATCCCATCGAGCATTTATGGGATATCATCGAAAGGTCCGTTCATGCCCAAACTCTTGCACCATCCACACTTTCACAATTATGGACGTCTATACAGACAGCATGGCTCAATATTCCTGCAGAGGACTTCCAACGACTCCATGACACGTCGAGTTGTTGCACTTCGCCGGGCAAAAGGAGGACCGACACGATATGTACAGTCATCCAATGGCTTTTGTCACTTCAGTGTAAGATGGAACTGTCAATCTTTGAATCCACAGTTTGCTCAACATTTGGCAGAAGAACTGACGAGGTGAAATGAGTCGGACCTCTTTTGCCGACTCTTCCTTGTCGGTCGACTAAAATATCGGAGAGGCGGATGTTAAATTGAGAGGTAATCAGACATCAAATTAAATTGTTGGATACTCAGACTATAGCTTGTAACACATTCGGCAGGAAAACCGACGAAACGAGAAAGTGAACAAGATAACGCATTTGCAAACGTTATAATTACTATTATAATTATTATTACCTAAGAAATGAATGCGACGGACTCCAGTGACGTTTGCAAAATATTCGATAATACAAGCGATAAAATGACATTGAATTAGATGTTATATTTTGATTACTATTTTTGATTGGTTGTGCAAGATACATATGCGATAGATTTCGGTGAAGTTCTGCAGACAGATTGTTGAACATAAGATGAAATCTCATAGTTTGCTCAACATTTGGCATAATAACCGATAATTTTAATTAAATATTTTTTTCACATTTCGTCATGTTCTCCAGATTTCGAATTTTGTGGGCCGAGTGTGTTATCGATAACCGTGTATTGGCTTAACTTTCAGAGATGTAAATAATCAATTAATGATGAATTGCGTAAATTGGCATGAGGTTCAAAATCTGTTACAAATCTCATAATATTTATTATAAATGTGTGAATAAAAAAATAAAAATCATTTTTAAAATTCTGCATTTTTTTAGGACAGAAAAAAGAAGAAAAAAAAAAAACGTTTTCATAAACGGGTGGTTATAATGAAAGTTCCACTTTGAAATGATCACAAAAAGAAAACTACTGGACCAAATGTCATCAAACTTAGTAAGAAAAGTCATAGAAATTTTCCTTTCCACCAAAAAAAAGTTAAGAAAATTCCTCACCTGAGATCAAATGGCGTTGCATTGATATTGCTAAACAAAATAATTCACGAAGACATCGGCTTAAGAATCGGCTGTTCCAATTCATTATGTTGTTCTCGCCATGCGACTCAAAATCATATACCATAATAATTCATATTTTGCTTGAAAACGGGACATAAATATAACTAAGATGAAGATGAAGATGTCGTGTGCGTGTTTCCATGGCGATTGGGGTGCAGTCGCTTCTGAGGGTAAAGACCCCTGAACACCCAGAGGGAAGAAGTCTCACTTCCGGTTCATATGAAGATGACACACACGCACTCGCTTGCACAACCCCTTTTTGCAGGGGGACACATCTCACAGATAGAACACAGAACAACCATGCCCGGGACTCGAACCTGGATCACTGGTAAGACACGCGGCCGCAGGATGCCGGCTAAAACTAAGCTAAAAGTTGTGTCTGAAAAAATTTCATCCCAAAGAATGCGCTATAAAATAACTGCGATTGATTGAATTCCCGCAGGTTTTGCAAATCATAGCTGACCAAAATTATTTTTTAATTTTTTTTTTTTGTAAGGAGTAATAAGTTATTCAGTACTCATCATGAAGATTAGCTTTAAAGACTTTTTGGGAGAGATTACTTACCTTAGTACTTAGAACAGAGAGTACTTAACTTAGTACTTGTACTTAAGAGACAGAATTTTCTTAAATTAGTCATATAGATGGAAGAGTTCCAAAATGGGATGCTCTTATTTTTAGAATAAGGATCATATTTTATGATTTCGGACAAAATAAAAAAAAATCCAAAATAAGAAAAAAAAGCGAACAGTTTAAAATTTCCAAAAGAGAACAGGTTGAAATAGAACACTAGCAAAAGACTTATACTTTCTGTTGGGCGAATTAATTACAATATTTACCACAAAATAAATTTTCATTTCTTTTTTATGAAGAGTAATAAGTTATTCAGTGCTCATCATAAAGAATAGCTATAGTGTACTTAAGAGACAGAATGTTCTTAAATTAGTCATATAGATGGAAGAGTTCCAAAATGGGATGCTCTTATTTTTAGAATAAGGATCATATTTAATGATTTTAGACAAAATAAAACAAATCCAAATAAAGAAAAAAGGTTGAAATAGAACACTAACAAAAGATTAATGCTTTATGCTGGGCGAATTATTTACAATGGTTGTACAGGGCAAGTACAAATAGATCCGATTTAAAAAAATCATATTTTCAAAAACTACTGCTCCCATCACAATAAATGATAGATGGATTTAAAGAGAAAAGTACAAGGCGTTTTTTTAAACAGTTACATATATTCGATATGTGAACCCTTGTTACACAGCGTATATCCAATCTGTAATCCAGTTAGTTCCAAACATTTTGTAACATCATTCTGTCAATAGTTCTGAATGCTGCACAAATGTGTTCCTTAACCCATTCACTGCCACTAACGCGCCTATATATGACAAATAACATGTAATTGTACAAAACCATCGATGTTATTGGATGGCACCTAATGTCACTTGGCATACCTAGGCGAATCAGTGACGTTCTTTCGAAGGAAGGCGGAAGTGAGTGCCTTTCGTTGTGAACGAGCACCATTCAGGTGAAAGGACGACTTGGCTCGAACACAACCCTTTTAAGGGGGCGGTCGAACTCATTCATCCATCTGTAAGTCAGAATTGAGATCTAAATCAAAGACTGACTCATCCCTGATTCAGTACCCCCACAGGCATCATTTGTGATGGGAACTTGGGGGACTTTGCATATTGAACGTGCCCCCACTGTCATGAGCCAACACGGTGGGACGAGGACAGAACTCGATAACTTTTGGTTGCGAGACTGACGCTCTAACCAGCCAGGCTACCGAGGTCTTCTCTACTTCAGCTAAACACCTTCTCTACTACAGTTAAATGTTGGCGAAGAAAGGGTCCTCTCATTGGATAGTTGGTCCTGATATCAGGCGAGGGTAGGGGCAGTGAACGGGTTAAGTGTTTTCAGCATTGGTGTACATGCACAATATCTTGTCCCAATGATTTCTATTTTTTGTCAGTCATGTTAAATATAACAGATAAAACAAAATGCTTCAAAATGTTTGGAACGAATTGGATTATAGTTTGTACGAATGCAGTGTAACAAGAGGAACACATATCGAACATATGTAACTGAAAAAATATTTTGTATATTTATTTCTCTTTAACTCATTTGCATCATATGAAAATATGAAAAAAAGGCGCTTATCACGGAAAAAAATTATCTCATATTTAAGTGTAAAATTGTATAAAAGTAGAAAAAAATCATTTTTGACATTATTTGTTAGTCATTTTGTTCAGTGTGGTCATATTTGAAATGTGGGATGCATATAGGTATCAAGTATATAATACGAATATAGTATACATCATATTATATGCATAGCATATAATAGGATGCGGCGTGTATATACTCTCCAGTGATAGTGACCAGGAATATAGAGCGTATATATACGTTAATGATGCAAATAAGTTAAATTCATCTGTCATTTATTGTGATACGTGCAGTAATTTCGAAAATAGGATTTTTCCATCATTTGTACTCATCTGTATTGGAGGCAACACGTTTCATTTGAAATTAAACTTCAGAAAAGAATTCTTCTAAAATTGTTAATTAATTTTAGCCTTATTAGCCTTTAATTTAGCCTTTTGTTAGCCTTATTAAAAATATTTCATTCATTTAGTTTTAGGTAAATAAAAATATATGGTAAAATATGGCTCACAGAGCAAAGTATGAAAAATCTCAAACTCATTATTCATAAATGCATTGTTTGACTCAAACTGCATAAAATGTAATTATTTACTTCATTTATATCAAATTAATAGTATTAAACAATATATATGCCTCTTAATGATATTTTACAAATTGGCCATTGGACCGGAATTTGAATGCATATCCTGTATAAATAAAGATAATTTATTCAATTAATGATTTAAATACGATCATAGAATTCGTTGCCTTGCATTTTTTAAAGAAAATATCACATTTTATATTTATTTTATCCAGTCACGTGATGAAAGTTGCATTTCTTTAGATTTAATTTGCGATGATGGGTGTTTTTCCCTACCCTCATGCGCATGATCTTTTCTACCCTTAGCTACTACAAGAACAAGATTTCCATCACATTTGAAACTTTCTTAACGACATTAAGAATGTTTTTGCTGTGTTTTTCGAAGCATGTCGGATAGAATATCAGGTCGCTGTTTGTTCTTTTACATTGGTATTAATTGAAATCTCGAATTTGGAAGCCAACGAATTATTTTATTTTTTTATTCATTGATTTATTTTTTAAACGATTATTCTTTAATTACCATGAATTTGTCCTATTTTCGCACTTTCAAAAGCAAAATGTCGAAATATCAAAGAATTTAATAAAAAAAATTTAAGTTTCGATGTCTGGCATATGCGCAGAGATCATCCATACCCTTAGCACTTGGTATTTAGAAACAGATTTCCGTTTGTATTGGGATTATCTAAAAAATGTTCAGAATCTTTGACTGCTTATATTGTTCGAAGGTAGAATATCAGGTTATTGTTCGTTTTTTACTGGTGTTATGTTCGAGACTGGAAGGTAAAGAATATTTTTTCTCATTTTTTAACAAAATTTTCGGCATAATTAGTCTTTAATTAGTACGAATTTGATCCATTGGATTGGTGGATAGAGCGCAAGATCCTTCCTGCTCATTTTTTTAGGTTTTCAGTTCGAACCTGGAAGCCAATGAATAGTTGTATAGATAGTTTCCTTTTATTTATTTATTTTATACAACATCTTATGTTACCAATACCTATTGCATATCTTTTAATTCATAAAAAACAAATTTATTTCATAAAATATGAAAAAATATACATTTTTCCCCAATATTTTAGACAACTGAAAAATATTTTCTATTAAAATACATTTTTCTCTTAGACTAGAAACCAATCGTGTTTTTATTGTTGTGATAGCATTATCACCTGAATTGGTTTTCTCTAGAGAATGTTAAATTTAACATGACGTTTTTTTGGTGACGGAGAAGAATCAAGTAATATTTGAAATTATTAACCCAACCGATATATTTCCTTCTAGTCGACTTCTTCAGTAGCTTTTCTTTATCATTGCAAGTAACTGATAAACACTTAACATTTATGAAAAGCAATCAGAATATTTCTGTTAAACAGCGAAGTCAGAAATGATTTTCTTTCTGGTGATACTTAAAGACTAAGATTGCAGGAACAATGTTTCCATGTAAACTGCAATGTTCAAATGGTACGTGTTCATTGTATTTAATGAAGGTACACGAAATTAACCACCCACAACAGTTCAAGATTCACTACTCTAACACATTTGGAAAATCTGATATTAACCCTATGAGCCCTGACTGCCCGATATCACCCCGCTCGACAGAGGCCTAAGCTTTTTAAATATTTCCTAAATATCAATGATTTCTGCCCCATATGGATGAAGTTTAGTGCGATATATTTTTAGGTACGGTACCCGTAATTTTAAACCACGGTAAGATGGCGAGAACAACACCTGAACTCTCACACCCCCTACCAAACATCTATACCTATAGGAGGTGAGTCAGACCCAGTTCCGTTTTGAATTTTTTGAATTTTGAACACCCCCTAGCGTTTTGAATTTTCACCCTATCTCCTGTTCTAACAATCTGATTTTGATAAATTTTGTTCTGTATGCATAATAGTATACACCAATGAGATTCTGAGAGTTTTTTTTTTATTATAACTTTATTAGAACCCAAAATATGGGGAACGTCATATTCAGCACATCAGCGAGAAGTAACGAAATGTACCATTCTCAATTTCTCCTATTCTATCTACTCAATACTAATGATATTCGTTCTGTATGTATAATAGTATACACCAATGAGATTCTGAGAGTTTTTTTAATTATAACTTTATTAACGAGATAATTCAAGCTATTTTAGGAAAAATTAATTTAACCTTGAAACAAACTGTTAATGCGGATTTTTCTCATTAATAAAGAGCAACTTAAGGGGACGGTTGAGACACTTCTGCTAATTACTCATTTAGGTTAGGTAATTTCTTATGCCTAGATATTAAAATATAAGTTTGATTAATTTCCTAAAAAGCATTCTAAAATGAAACGTTATTTATTATAAATTAAATTATGCATAATTAAAAAAAATTAAATATTCTGGGATACTTAATTTTTGATTTTTTTCTTATTTTTAAGGTTAATTTATTTAGAACAAAACCACGTATGATTTTGTAAATAATAATACGGATTCTTTGTAAAATGAAGAGCTATTTCTTTTATCAGTCGAATAAAAATTTCGTAATATTTATTAATCAATGAGTAATTCAGAATGGCAAGATATCTTTTTTTGAAAAAAAAAAAAAACACATCTTATGGGGGAACAAAACAAATCATTATCTTGTATCCTAGAATTAAATCAGAATAAAATGGAGTTAGATAAATTTAGCATAGCAACTGACGCATTTTATGATATTTGACCGTAAAGTCATATATATATATGCCAACTTGGAGATAACTCGTAGATTGCGCTCTTTTCTAGGATCAAACCATTTGTGTTATGAGATGACACCTTCTCCACTACAATTAAAAGATAACAAAGAAGTTGCCATCTCTTGAGATAGATGGTCCTGATATCAGACGTGGGTAGTGGCAGTAAACGTGTTAAATGCTAGTGTTTTCAGAAAAAAATTAATGCACACTTACTAAATTTTCATAGAAATTCTATATTTTTTTTTGAACTTTTAATTATGTAAAAATATTTGAAAATAAATGCATATTCTATTTTCTTTTAATGTTTGACCGAAATCTGTATTACCTATTTCATTTAATTTCTTCAAAAATGAAGACACCTGGAACATTTCAAAGATATTTCAATCTAATTACAGTATCATTTTGAGAAAAATCTTTAAGATATACTTATTGTTCTGTTATCACTTCAATTATTTATTGTACTGAATAATGCATTTTATAATACTATTATAGTTGAATAAAACATATATTTTAGTAATGAAACGATCAAATTAAAACTCCTCGTTTCAGCCAGTTTTTGCTTATTTCAAAATCTTATATCCCTTTAAACTCTTTTAGTGACTTGAGTTTCATATATCGACGATAACATATCAAATATTAAGATTAATTCAGAGTACTTTTTCTAATCGCTTAATTTTACCTCTTATTAAAGCATGCGAAAATCCAGGGCAGCAGATTTCTTGTCTCGCAATGTTTCATGCTGACCTGGGCCGGCCATCTGGGGGGTGCTATGCACCCCGCGACTGAGTTGGGCCTTCACCGTGATTAAGAATTAAGACAGTGTTCTGAACAATAATAATGTTACTCATACTAAAAGGGTACAAGCTTGTTTCCATGTGGCTGGCTGACGCCTTTATGACACAAAGATCGCAGTGATGTCTATAAAAGAGCTGAAAATGTTCATCTATGAATAAGGAAATCCCCATCAGGCATGTTAAGACAGAGTGGCGTGTCCGGCGCCCAGAAGTAGAGGCTGAAGCTGGGTTCGAAGGGACTTGCAAATCACCAGATGTCTACTTTTGTCTATATCCAATGTAATATTATTTTACAATCCTTTACATTACCAGTTACTAAATATAATAAATGCTGAACCCTCTTTCAGCATATTGAAATTAAATAAAGGATTCTCTTCGGTCAAGGATATGGGTATAATGCTTAAATACTCTTGCTATACTAAGCATCGAAAAAAAAAATTGGAACAATTGTAACTTGGAGTAATGAATAGCAAAAACAAAATAATGCAACATTAAATACATATGCAAATGTTCGCTTTTTTGTTTTTCTAAAATTTCAGAGCCCCAAATGGCACCCGGGCCCCTTCATAGGGAAGCCGGCTTTGGTGCTGACGAAAGTAAGTAATGACTTCTTCTTGTATACCACCGAATTTGTATACACCGGCCACCACCGATAGAACAGGATGTGTTGTGGTCGACTGCTGAACAAGTATTGACCAACCTTACGTGGACCGATCAGTTCAAATAACATTCTTTCCGGGGTGGTGAATAGCTGTCTTTCTCCCCACCAGTTGGAATGAAACTGTCCATCTTTCACATCCTATCCTTCAGGGATTTCAGGTGAGCCGTCTGTACTGTACTTGAATCATTATTTAAAATCTTCAGGTTTTTTCCTTCACTCTGAGATCTCCATACATTACATTAAATGGTGGTAAACCGCACCCATTTCTCCACAAATGCATTTATAATCCTTTAAACATTTGGAGGGATTATAGGAGCGTGAATCATAAAATAAAAAATAAAAAATTCAGTACAAAAGTTTGAGTTTCAAAATAGCATTTTTAAATGTATTTTTATCATTATTTTGATATCTTTATAATTAATTTAATATTTTAATTATTTTTTCCGTCTTCTAATGCTTATTCAGGGGCTTAATTTATAAGCCTTTAGATCACAGGTTCCCAACTTGGGCTATAACCCCCTTGAGGGCGTTTGACTCTTTCAGGGGGGCGGTAAAATACCCAGAGAAAATTAGGGGGCAATGATACGGCACTGAGGGACGTGGGGAAATTAACCAAATACACTCTAAAAAAGACTTCGAAATTCAATGTCTTTAAATTTTAATCAAAATACTTTTTAATATAATTAAGTATGCGTTTTGATTGTTCTCTGAAACTATCGATTTATTTATTTAGAAAGCAATAGTTTTTTATGAATTACTTCGTATCTTCAAAACTGCAGTATGTCCTTATAACAGGTAAGCTATAGCTTTTTTTTAAATAAAAAAGAAATTCAGTAGTGTTTTAATTCCAACAATTTTCTATCTATTAGTATTTTTTTTAATTCTTGTCTTCACCAAGCATTATGTATTCTCTTATTTATCTGGAGAGTGAAGGGGGCGGAATATTCGCTAGGAAAGGGGGCACCTGTTCCCACTATGCTTTAGATCAGTGATTCCCAAAGTGGTCTATATCGACCCCTAGGGGTATATGACAACCTGCAAGGGGTCTATGTCAGCGAAAAAAAATTTGGGGGTCCATGAAATGAAAATGGGGACCCACGATAATAAATCTCAACACATACACTGATAGTATCTATTTACTAAGATAATAGAATATCAGAACTAAGTACGAACGATGAACAACTTAAGGTTCAGTTTAAAAACGGATATCAGCAATTCTGGCTTCTTTGCAACATACCCGTTACTTATCCCGTATTATGGAATATAGAGAGGAAATTTTTAATCTCCTTTCCATCGTCATACCTAGTGGAAAAGGGGTTTAGCGCTGTTACTAATCTCTTAACGAATAAAAGAAACAGACTGGACATCATTAGCCGAGGAGATTTAAGATTATCCCTTACAAAATTGACGCCAAATGTTGATAATTTATTTTTAAAGCATCAAGCTCATCCTTCTCATTAAAAATATTGACTTTTTGCTTATGTTAGTTTATTTTATGTTTATTTCATGTTACATAGATTTTACATAACAGATACGAAATTTTATTTTGAGTAGTGTAAATTTAAATTCAATTAATAAATGTATAAATTAACTTCACTACAGTTAAAAATTTACAGGAAATCAATATCAGGTAAGTAGGGGGTCTATTCAATACGGAAAAACATGGCAAGGGGTCTACGACACAAAAAAGTTTGGGAAACTCTGCTTTAGATAGTGGTGAGCAGCTCCCATTCCTCCACAGACGCATTTATTTTCCCGCGTTCTTCCAAAGTGAGCTACGACTGTTCTTTGAAACATCGAAAGAACTAAACAGAACGAAAACAGAAAACCGTTAAAAATCGGGTGTTTACGTTTCTGTCTGTCAAACCTCGCAAAAGCGAAAATGATTTAAGAGGCGAGCATGCGCAGATGCTCTCTGAATTATTATCCCGAAAGAAAATAAATTCCGCCGCAAAGACTAACAAATCTCTGGCAGCTGCAGATTGATTTTCAAAACATTTCAGCTTCAGGTTTCGCTGGCCGATTCTGATTCCGGATTTTAAATTTCCGCTGACGTTCGCATTTCTTTTTCTTTTCCTGTCTGCAGATAGTTGATGACTTCTGAAATGATAGTGATGATTCATTGCTGGAGTTCTAAATAGTCGAAGTCATGTTTTAAGTAAATCAAAATCTAAAATGGAAAGATAGTGATATTTAACTGATTTACCGTCAGTACATCCTACTTAATCCAAATAATAATTGAACATGGGAGATTTCCTACATATTTCCAAAGATTTGGGAGAAAGCAGGGAGGGGGGGAGGAAGTAATATAAACAGAGCTGGGTTGTGTAGCTTTCCATTTGTTAGAAACATTTGCGTCTCTTCTATTTTTTTACTGTTACTGCGTAACTCTAGTCTTTTCGTGTTTTACTGTCAGTTCTGTTGATGACTGACAATCCAAATTATATCTGAACATGGGAGATTTCCTGCCTATTTCCAAAGATATGGAAGAAGGCAGGAAAATAAATGCATTTGGGGAGAAATGGGTACGGTTTACCACTATTTAATGGAATGTATGGAAAGCTCAGAGTGAAGGAAGGACCTGAAGATTGTCAATAATAATTTAAGTTCAGTACTGATGAGACCAGATCATCTGAAAACCCAGAATGATATGATGTCAAAGATTGACACTTCATTCCAACTGTTTGAGGTTTTGTTTGGTTTGTTCGGGGTTTTTGGCGCAAGATCCAAATTCGGCCAAGCTGCGCCAAGCAGATGGCAAAAATATGGAGCATATATAAGAACATACATATCAACATATAAAGGAAAAAGTAATCAAAATAAAAAAGGAAAGAATCACAGCGCCAAAATACAGAATTATAAAACATTTAAATAAAACAAAGGGGGGTAAAAAATCTTACATTGAAGCAATGTAGAGGTTCAAACACGAACAAAAATGTAAATGTACTAAATATAATTATAAATATCAATTGTTTAAAAATTTTAAATTGTTTTAAAGGAATTCCTCTCCAGCCATGTCTTGCAAAGTTAATGACGATGATTAAAAAAATATGAACCGAAGGAATTAAAAGACGGGCACTCAATCAAACTGTTTGAGAGTGTGCAGGTGGGGAGAAAAACAGCTATTGACTACCCCGAAAAGATTGTTAGCTTGACGGATCGGTGGATGTAAGGTTGGACATTACTTATTCAGCAGTCGGCCGCCACAAATCCTGTCGATATCGAAACGTACAATGGTGGCGGGGTGGTCTTCTGTATACAAGAAATGCTTCCTAATATGGTTTTTGTACTTAAACGCTAACGTGTATGTAGTAAAATTTAATCTGGAAATAACTTGTATTTCGAACATCGTTTAAATTTTTTTGTGAATTCCTTAACGAGTCGAGTTTTCAGATCCAGAGGATTTATTTCTCACTGGAAAGAAAATTTGACTTGCACGATCATTTTTTTCTAAGTGCAAAATTAAGTCCCTAAATAAGCATTAGAGGATAGAAGAATTAATTAAAATAGTAAAGTAATAAAAATAAGATTACAGTATTATAAAGATATAAAAAAACAAGAAATACACGGATAGAAAAAAATCCCAACACCAAGAAAACATTATTGTACAGTAATGAAATTTTAGGAATGCATTTGTCTAGGTAACATATTTAATTGATTAAAGTTTCAAGATCACAGGTAGAGCCATTGGCGAGAAGAACCATTTCAAATGTGAAATGCTGGTACATTAGTAACCGGTGTAACCACCATAATTTTGAATGCAAGCATGCAAACGTGCATGCGTTGTGTCGTACATGTGTCGGATATCAGTTTGTGGGATGGAGTTCCATGCCTGTTGCACTTGGGCGGTCAATGCAGGGACGGTTAATGCTGGTTGTGGATGACGCTGGAGTTGTCGTCCAATGATGTCCCAAACGTGATCGATTGGAGAAAGATCTGGTGATCTAGCAGGCCAAGGCAACATGTCGACACTCTGTAGAGCATGTTGGGTTACAACAACGGTATGAGGGGGAGCGTTATCCTGTTAGAAAACACCCCCTTGAATGCTGTTCAGGAATGGTAGCACAACATGTTGTGTCACTAGACTGACGTACAAATTTGCAGTCAGGGTGCGTGGTATAACCACGAGAGTGCTCCTGCTGTCATACGAAATTGCTCCCCAAACCATAACTCCAGGAGTAGGCCCTGTGTGTCTAGGCCGCAGACAGGTCACTAGCAGGCGTTCACGTGGCCCCCTTCTAACCAAAAAATTACTATCACTGCGACCAAGGCAGAACCGGCTTTCATCAGAAAACACAACAGATCTCCACTCCGTTTTCCAATGAGCTCTAGCTTGACACCAGTCACGTCGCAAACGGCAGTGGTTTGGAGTCAGTGGAATGCACTGTACAGGGCGTCTGTCTCGGAGCTGTCCTTGAAGTAACCGATTTGTAACAGTACTGTGGTGCCAACTGCAGCTCGAATTTCAGCTGCAGACGCAGTACGATTAGCCACAGCCATACGCCGAATACGACTGTCTTCCCTCTCAGTAGTACCACGTGGCCGCCCAGAACCTGGTCTTCTTGAGGCAGTACCTTCCCTTGACCACTGCCGCCAATACTCATGCACAGTGGATACATTCCTGCCAAGTCTTTCAGCAATATCGCGGAAAGAAAACCCACCTTCTCGTAGCCCTACAACACGAGTGAGCTGTTGATAAGGGCTTCTTCGTCTTCTCAGAGGCATCCTTGACTAACATTAACCCACTACGTCAAATCTCAACTGTAAATAACGATTACGAACCTTACAGCGCTTATTTAAAGCAAACCTCATTTGCATGTTCATAGTGTCGCTACTAGCGCCACACTTACACGCGTAGCTCGAAATTTGAATCGACGTCATCTGGCAGATATATAAACACGACTACCAAATTTCGTTTATCTAGCACAGCTCCTTCCTAGTGTTGAGATTTTTTTTCCATCAGTGTAATTACAAAGATATAATAAATAATAATAATTTTAGTTAAAAATGCTATTTTGAAAAAAAAAATATTGTCCAAAGTTTCGTATGGAAATTTTATCTTTTTTATTTCATGATGAATATGATGGTTTTTGCCCTAATTATAGTCAGTAGATATTAATTTTAAGATTAATGCTTATTTTAATATAGTTGTATTTTATCAAAATTCTTTTAGAGTTTAGAGGTGTATCAATAAAAAGTATTGGAATTAAATTGTCTTAATGCATTGTTGATTTAATTCTAATTTATATGAAAGCGGAATATTTGTTATGTTTTGAAATTCTCTGAATTTACTTATTTTTTAATTTGAAATTTTCGCTAGAAATTAGTTTGCAAGTTTTTATTGCTTATTTCTGATTAAAATTGTTTGGAATTCAAGATATATAAATTGCTAGAAATGGAGGTGAATATATTTAAATGAAATCGCTGACTTCGTTATTCTGACTTCATTTATTTTGAAATAAAAGAATTTAAAAAGTTCTATTAAATTACTTTATATTGCAGTTAACTATTTCCAAATGCTATTATATTGAATTTATTTTCATTTAATTTTCTTGAAATGTGTGAATTCAAAAATTTAAGCTAATTACTCAATATTTTTTGCTATTAATCTAATTTTTGCTATGCATTTATAATTAAATAAAAAAAGGCCAATTATGCTGTGTTCAAAGGGGAAACGTATGTCTTTAAATATTATACTATCACGAATTTTTATTGGTAAATGAAGAACTCATTTCTGCAAAATTTAAAAAGGAGAAATGTTTATAATTTAAAAAAAGTGTAATTTCTTCCACACAAACATGTGGTAATACTAATTTAACAAATGTGGACGAATAAATTTAATGAAAAAATAATAAAAAGAAAGATAAAGTATACTTTCCCGTGATTTCGTAGGTTTTTTTTTTTTCCTGCTTGATTTAAAAAAAAAATACTATTTACTTTCTGTCTACAATTTTTAAAAAAAATTATTATTTTGATATGCTGCTTTAAGCATATATCGTGAAGTTTTAAGTTTTCAGAAAATCGTTGGTCAATTAATTCAAATTTGAGCTATACACTTATAATACATTTTTATTTGAATTTAAAGAAGGTTTGCTAGTTCATCCATTACTAATATCAAAGAAGCCCAGATATTTCTGTTAACAACAATCCTTTCTTCTTTCCTGAACTGTTCAGTTAATTCTGTTTTAAGTCATTTTATTAATTAGCCGGCGCTTTGCTGCCGCCGAAAAACATAATAAGTGCAATCAGTCGATGTGGTATCGAAATAGGATGAAAGGTAAGACAGTATATAAAATACGAATAAAAAATATTCTTTTTTTATATATTACTATTGTGTATTCTTTGAAAAGTGAAAAACTTGGTGTTCTTTCAGAAAGAAACTATTTATGGTGTCTCGGGATTCGTTTCATACCTGTTCAGAATTTTCAAGTTTAATTTTAGAAAATATAGAAAATATTGATTAAAATATTTTCTTTTAAAATTGATTAAATATAGAAAATATATTTAAACCATAAAATCGCAAATATAGGTGAAACGATAATTTTTAAAAATTAAGATGGTGTAAATTTTTTTGTGTTACAATATTTGTGGTCGTTACTACGAAAAATGTTTAAATTTAATTAAAATTTAAAAATTCCAGAATTGGTCTCAATACTAATAGTTAAAAAATAGTAACTTTCAACTTGGATTTGGTATTTCTACAGAATCTATTGTCTCCTTGGAGAATTATTTTAAAATTAATTGGTTATAGATGCGGTTGAAATTGAAATTTTAGATAATTGTAGTATCGCTGCAACCTTCCAGTATGTACAAACAATAAGCAGACCCAGTTTCATCGCCATCGGATGAACGGTTCAGGAAGGCATAAGAGACACACAGACAAACATTCATTTTTATTTGCATAGATTTTGGGTGTCTATGATAGCTAATCCAGTTTGCCTTTAATCTGAGATTCCTCAGCCACTCTTGTGACCGGAAGGGCGTACAAATTTCTAATTCTGTCATTGTAAATTATTAGGATCAATAAATCATGCCAATGAAATTGAAAATACACTGAATGACATGAAAGGACATGATTTACACGGAGACAAAACTATTTGGGACAATGACATTTAATGTACATGCATTAAAATAATACTCAGGGACTACATCATGCTTCCAAGATAAGAACTGATTGTTCATGGCAGCGGCTGCTAGAGGGCAGAGGAAAACAGTTACGGTTACACTCTTACTTACTCCATCTATATGGATAGCAAACGCGTGCTTATCATTTGCATGTATGCATTTCGAAAAGAATTCTAAAGATTATAATAATCAACGCTCTAACCGTGCATGTCATTAACCCTTAATAATTAATCGGGCGTATCATATTTGAGTCACTAGTAAATGTCTCTCACAGCCAGGCTTAGCACACGTGAATTTCTGCAAATCAAACTCATGAGATGCATATGTGCATTTTAAACAGGAATAATTTTTAATCGCCACCAGATGGCTAGCCTGAGCCGGCCTTCTCTATGAAGAAAAAACTGTTTGGGGCCCTGGATTTTTAGAAAATAATAATAAAAAAATCTCTGAGCATTTGCATATTTATTTAATGAATGATTTTGTTTCTGCTATTAATTACTCTAGGGAAATTTTAAAATTTCCAATTTCTTTTTCGATACTTAGAGCATTTAAGCATTGCACCCATGTGCTTGACGGAAGATAATCTTTTCTTTCATCTTAATTTCCTAAAAGGGGCTTTCAATACAGAAACTGGCAATGCGAAGAAACATTTTGGCACATTAAGAAATAAATCGTTATAATTATTGATGTATTGCAATATGTGACGAGCGTTATTTGCCTCCCTTTCCTTCAAAATCAAATCCCGTTGCATTATTTAGATTAGGTTCTCCTTTAAATCGTTATCACAAAACGTTGCAAAGTTTTTGGAACAATTTTCTAATTAAATTTCTCAATATTCATTAATGAACTTTTCCTTTTATTGATATCATTGCGATCTTTGCCTCATAAAGGCATCAGTCGATGCTCAGACAGCACATGGAAACAAACTGTAGACCTTTTTGCATGTGTCACATTATTATTGTTAAGAACATTGTTTTAATTCTTAATCATGGTGGCGGCCCCCTTATTCACGGGACCCAGGTGCGTAGCATCCACCGCATTCCCTAGATGGCGGGCCCTGTACCGAATTCACGTCTTGGTCTACCCACCTACTCAAACAGGGTGCAAAACCTTGAAGGTTGCCGGAGAAAGAAGCATTATTTATTTATTAAAAGGTTTACACTCATAGCCCGAATATGGGCTTTAAATAAGGGTATACATTGTAGTACATTTGAATGAAATAAAATATTTTGAATGAATAGTAAGCAAACCATCTGGGTTCAGGAGATTAATTTGAAAAGAACATATAGAAAGCATTGTCGTTGTTTACAATGGTACTTGTCATTGATAAACTCGCTGATCGCCGTCAGTGATTTTAAGCCTAAACGAACCTCCCTTGTTTACCAGTAGGGCCAAGAGTACGACTTAGCTTCCTTCACGCTTCACATTCGCTTACCCAACTCCTTTTTACATTCTCACTACTCACAGATGGAACGCGGAATAACAACCACGCTCAAACCGGCGCTCGAACCCGGGACACCTAGAGCACTAGAAAGACACGTTACCCCTATGCCAGGACGCCGGCATAAGAAAGCAATAGCACACAAATATAATATAACAAATATAAGCATATATATGCATAACAAATATAATATATATAGTATATATACAATAACAAATATAATATATACAGTATATATGTATTAACAAATATAATATATATAGTATATATACAATAACAAATATAATATATACAGTATATATGTAATAACAAATATAATAGCAACAACAAATGCAAGCATAAAAAATATCACAATGGCCACAAGATGGAAGACACCGTAGGTATAGTAGTATAGTAGACATATATTAATGTCAAATCTAAAATATCCAGTATCTTATATCTAATACATCATATAAAGTGAAAAATAAGTGAATAACACAAACACAAGGCGAAAATACAATGCCTATCAGGAAACATAAAAAAGGAATTACTCGAAGGTAAATGAATGATAGAGCAGTAACGCACAGTTTTTAATAGCTATAACCTATATAAATAAAAATGAATGTTAGTCTGTATGCCTTCCTGAACCGTTCATCCAATAGCGATGAAACTGGGCCAGCTTATTGCTTACGTCTACAGGAGGGTCATAAGCATAATACAATTATCAAATTTTTTAAAATTAAATTCGGATCTCAATTGCATCTATTTACCAAGGATTCATCTCCAAAGAACTCGCCGAGAAGGTACAGTAGATTCAGTAGAAATTCTGAATCCAAGTTAAAATTTAATATTGTATAACAATTGTACACAAATGCCATGTAAGTCATTCTTAGAGGTAACAACTGTATTACAGATGATGCAAGAAAATTTTGACGAGCTCAATCCTTTAAAATTTTAATTGAATTTTAGCGTTTTTTGTTAAGTAATTTTTTAAAAATATTTTAGTACAAATAATTTTGCACCATCTTCATTTTCAAAAATTATCTTTTCAACTATATTAACGATTTTAGGGCATAAATATATTTTCTATGTTTCATGAAATTTAAAAAAAATATTTTGATCAAATTTTCTAACATTAGATTAGAAAGTTCCGAACGGAAACGAGTCACGAGATACATTAAATAGTTTCTTTCATTACTATTCCGAAAGAACCTTCACAATTCTAAAAGAACACACAAATCTAATCTATAAAAAAGGATATTTGCTTGTTTGTGTTTTATGTACTGTCTCGCCGTTCATCCTATTTCGATGAAACATTGCCAAATGATTGATTGATGGCACATAATATTATTTTTCGGCGGCAGCGACGCGCCAAGTAGCAGCTAATAATCTATAAAAACTAACTATATTAGACGATTTCATCGGCCATCTCAAAGATACGGCATCTTCTCCCAGGTCTTTTTAAGCAGTCATTGGCTAATGATTATGAAAATGTTCATTACTCTAAAACTGATACATTAAACCCTCATAAATCGGTCCGATTTGATAGCAGAAGTAGAAATTTATTTATTTATAAGTGGAAGTGTCAAGAGTATTTCGCAGAATAGGATTCCTTAGGACCCAATATTTGTGTAAATTTTAAACTCCAAAATTTTTTCATAAGTATATTTAATGACTTAAAAAGAATATAATATTCTTATTTACATCATTTAAATCATTTAAAAGTGACGTTGAAAACTGAATTTTACTGTGAATCAGAGAAATTTCCGTTCGATAATTCTTTCAGATATTATATAAACTGCAAAAATTATATCAAAATAAGCAATTAAAAGATAGAAGTTGTGCCACAATAATTACATCCATAAAGAATCAATTAAAACAAGACAGAACGCAAACTAAGACGCAGATCCGTCATCCCAGTCTCCTCCGAATCTCCTCACAAATATTTCACCAATATCTGACTGAAATCACGTCCGGTTCAGAGTGAGAGACAGGAATGATGCAAGGCTTAGAGTTGTCCCTCAATAAATTGATTTGGAGTCTTTCACTGCCTCACTATGGTACAGAGAGAATCCCTAATTCCTGCAACAGATGTAGTAAGATTTGCTGCTCAAATTTTGAGGACGAAAGACTTCTTTAGCAGTGGTTGTTTGTGTATATTCGAACCCTGTTCTTCTTCAAACAATCTGTTCCCATGTCAACTGCTATGAACAAACATCAAAAGTGGCGGTGGTGGATGTAATGCCACTTATTCGTACCAAGCCCGAAGGAGCGGAGCTCTTTTGAATGAAGGCAGAAGGGTGCGCCTTTCGCTGTGAACGGGCACCGTTCAGGTGAAAGCAAGACTTTGCCAGCACGCAAACCTTTTTAGGGGGCGGTCGAGCTCATTCATCCATCCATCTGCCAGTCAGAATTGGGATCCCAATCAGAGAGCGACTCAGTACCCCCAGAGGTATGGGAACTTGGAGGACTTTGTAGTCACGACCTATTGAACTGCCATTAGTCCAAACGGCGGTATTTGGCCGAGACGAGGACAGAGCTGGCCACTTTTCGGTGACGACACGGACGCTCTTACTAACCAGCCTATCGCGGCTTTACATAAAAAGTTGACATATCTATACCAAGTTTTTTGCAATATCCCTGAAAAAAATCTGTCTTTTCATAACCTATTGCAAAGTCTAAGTTGGTAAGTTGTTAGTAAGGTTTTCACAAGTTGCTAACACTCTCTACAACATTTTGTTTAATTTCTTCGTTGCTTTTTAAAGTAATTATTTACTGAAACATAGTTTACGATTCTCAGTACAGAAGATGTCGTTCATGTTAAGCAAATGCAATGGTTAAGTATATAGTGGCGCCACTCTTAATTATTTAGCAGGGAATTTGAATACACGACATTTTTAAGAATAAGCTGCCCACATGTATGAATAAGCTGCCCAAATGTCGTATATCTAACAAAACACGTGTAGGGGCTTCATCCTGGACTAGGGGTGGCGCGTCTTTCATTCGTTTTTGGCGCTCCAGTTTCGAGCATTGGTTAGGCCATGTATGTTTTCTAACCTCTCTTCTATCTATGAGGTGTATTAAAGAACACCACTGTCAAAAGGGGTTATGCGAGCGAGTATACTGTCCTACCGTCACAAGAAAAACCCTGAACATGGTTGTCGTAAGTAGATGAGTCTAAGTAAGGAGGGAAGTAGGGATTGAAGCAGACCACAACATTCGGCTAATTGAGCGCGCTTCTTTAGCGAGAAATCGCTTGTGTTCATACATAGGTATTAAAATGACAATTAAATGAAACTAAACCGTAGATCAACTTAGAAATTCCTTATTATTTAAACCTTAAAATAATGCCTTTTATAACAGAGCCTTCAACTGCTATTGTATTGATTTTTTTAAGACCAGAGGCTGTCGTAAATGAAATAAAAACCATTGAATAACAACAAAATAGTTTCCCATTTTCTTGAAGTTCATGCGTCTTTAAGAGTGGAAGGCTTGCGTTTTAAAACTTAATCCCCTCCGTTTTACACTAGAATTGATGAGTTTTGAATAAGGTGAAAACGATAGTTTCAAATAATAAATTTGGGATCAGAAAAAAATTGTTAATCTGGAACCGTTTAATTCACAATAAATCTGTTATTGTTTGATATAAATAAAAAATACAAACACGAAATTGAACAAACAAAATATAAATAAACCGATAAACAGGCGACATTAAAGATATTTATTTTAAATTCCATACAAATAAATTACGTATTATTATTTCATATCAATAATACTACAATGTTTCATATAAATAATTTAAAAAAAGAGTGTAAGGGGCTGTGATTATAGTTCATTTAATTTTAGTTAGTAATTAGTTAATTAATTAGTTTTAATAAGAGCTATTTGTTTTGAGGATGCGTTAATTCATTATTTGAAAAATATGTTGATTATCATTTTCGTACTTTAAATTTAAACCGACGCAAATAAAAAATTTCGTTGAACAAATTAAACTGTTAAAAGTAGAAAATGCATTCAAAAAATGCCACATTCGTGTTTGTTGCTAACAAATAAATGAAAATCTACATTTATTTCCTAACTCAATTTAGCAAAAGCTCCTTCATTATGGGTTTTTTCGTTTACGCAAAGGGCGTCCTTAAAACATGGCTCATTGCACGAGTGCTCCAAAATTAATTATCTGGAGTATATTTTAAATTTTGAATAATCCCAGTGGACAATTCTGTTAAATAACAAATTAAATATTTTACTATACAATGAAGCAAAAAGTTGTTGCAGATATTATGCTATTTTTCGAGACGAAAAAATGGGAAAGCAGCTTCTAAAATGTATTCCGTAAGTTTTTTAAGAAAACTGCATTTCATTTATTAAAAAAAGACATTTTAGATTTTTTAGCGAACATTTCATTTTAATTTTGTGCTGTGAAAATTAAAATTGGAATCCAACTGTGCAGAAGGGAATTTCATTTTGAAATTCTGGGGTTTGGTTCATTCATGAAAATATAATCAATGCAAAATATAATTTTAAAGTAAGAACCTGGGGTCGATTATTTTAAAATCAGTTA
The DNA here is from genome assembly GCA_026543055.1 of Argiope trifasciata. Taxonomy (NCBI): domain Eukaryota; kingdom Metazoa; phylum Arthropoda; class Arachnida; order Araneae; family Araneidae; genus Argiope; species Argiope trifasciata. The sequence continues at coordinate 271,106 of JAPMOQ010065912.1, forward strand.
GTATTTTTAAAACTTAATTCCACATTGAACTAAAGAATTATTGAAATATATGAGAGTATTTAAATTTGAGTTTTGAAGTTAATAAAACTCTGTTGTTGTCGTTTCTTATGGCACTGGCCACTGGACAAGCCTGCTGTGACGTAGATAGCGCTTTGAGCCAATAGGGTGGAGTACTGGTACTGGTACTCCGCCCTAAGTCTAGTTCAGAGAGGAACGTTCTCTGATCCAGGTCTAAATGACGATCTGTGGTTGAGTGAATGAAAGTGTATGAATGGAAGTCCGCTCCTTAAAAAGGGTTGTGGCGAGTGAGTGGCAAAGACATACTCTTGGCCCTAGATGAAGCCACTGAAAAAATCAAGAGACGCATCCTATTGGCTCAAATCGCTGCTTACGTCACAGTGGGCTTGTCCAGAGGCAAGTGCCATAAAAAACAACAAAAAATTTATAAATATATGTAGGGATTTAATTTCGGCCATTACTATTCCATATTTAGTTTTATTTTATTGTAATAGATGGCACCAGGGATTCTATTACCACCCTTGATCGGAAGTCTAAGACGCGTGACGTCAAGTTTCAGAAAAGCGAACTGTGAGCATTTGCTTGGCAGACTGAGAGAGAGAGTGAGTCCTTCGATTCGATATTATGGCTATTTAATACTAAACGGTGGCGCATAGTTTTGCTATGGAACACTTTATTAGGCTTCACCCTTGGTGTCATGTAAAAGTGATACTTTCTTCTCTATTGTAAATAGCCTGTCCTGACCTAATTGTTAATGCCTTTTCTTTTAAATACTCTTTGCTGTAAATAAATTTAATATTTTTTTTATTTAATAGGTTCTTCTCTTTAATCAGCGACCCTAAACACTGATCTAAATGAGGTTGAATGCGCCTTTTGTCCCATCGATTCCTAAATATTTATATAATAAATAAATATTTACACATTGATTGGCCTTTTGACCATTTAAAAATCAAACAAAACTCCTGAAAATATTTGAAAACTTACTTGAAACTAAGTTAAGATAACATGCACTATAAAACTAAGATAAAATATACACTATACATATACAGTGTACTAGCTTGTAGTCGGAGCGTTGCAGCCGCAGAAGAAATAATTTTGGAAATATCGTTTGAATTTTAAAATAACTGTCTTGTTTAGTTAGGAATAATAACGTAAGTAAATGCATTCCATGAAGTTGAATGATATTTAAGAGAAGTGTCACTCATTTTTATTCTATTCTTTTTTTTATTTTATCATTCAAGAACTTTAAGGTAGGCAATATCTCCACCCTCTTCTTCAGAAGAACAAAATTCATTTCTCAACTGCCCGACTCGTAGCATCCAGCATACAACTGGTTATGTGAAAAAAATCGTTGTGTCTCCTTGGTTAGTTATTTGGTGGTCAATAGATGCGGTAAATAGATCTGAAAATAATTTATCTACTTTACATACTTTTACTCTGCCTGTAACTATCCTCTAAGTGCAAGAAATAACTATTCAAAGTTTCATCGCAATCGGATGGGCGGCACGGCAGCGTATAAGAGACATACAGACAAGCATTCATTTTTATTTATGGAGATTAATTTTCTTCTGTAAAAACTTGCAATAGATTCAGCTTGTAGTTTGGAGACTGTACACAGAGGCTATTACTGGAGTTTAAACATTAACTTGCATTTTTATCTTCTTGGAATGGTTGTCCTAACTAGACAGGACAGTATTTTTTTTTTTTCGATTTCCGAGATATATCCATTTTCATCTGATCCTTTGATAACCAACTGGTTTTGATTCGTCAGAATTCTTCCTGTTTCATTGTTTGTCTTATATATGACGAACTTCAGTTGACAAATTGGATTATTTTGCCCTGACAATTCCTTTCATTCAATCCTCAAACATGTCTCTTACGAAGAAACTATTCGCTCAAATGAATGACTTATTGCATCTAGAGACGGAAAGCAAGTGAATTCTGAAAATATATGTTCTACTTTATTAGAAATATAAGCGGTTTTTATTTTTGAATTTCTGTTCTCAAATTCCTTAATTTAAAGTCACAAATTTAGTTGCTTCCTATTATATATGTACATACATCTAAAGTAACTGATGAATAGAAAACTTTTAAAGTAAATAGTAGCAAAATAATGACTTTAATAATTGACTTAAATTAATGACTTGAAAACGTTTAAAATAATTAGTGTTAAAGTAATGACTTGAATAATTAAATTAATGACTTGAAAACTTTTAAAGTAGAATTTTAAAAAAAGCACAAAATGTCTAAGAAAATTTAAGTTAAAATAATATTAAATTATTTTATTTAAAAAATTTACGGAGGGGCTGTAAATGATTATTTAACAAAAAATAAAATTAAAATATAATTTTAAACATTAAAATTTAAAGAAAAAATTTTTTGAGGTACTTTGTTGCCTTATAAAAGGAAAAATGTCGATTAAAGAAAAATGTTTCACAATATATGAGTAGCTGTTTTTTAATTATATCCCTCTCGAATCTTTGCTTCAATGCAATTTTTAATCACAATTGTACAAAAAAGCCCTCTTATTTGAATAAAAACTCAATGAAAATTGAAAATAGCATTCTCATTCAATCAGGTATATCATGGAAATAATACTTGAAACAAAATTCAATTTCAACCTTACTCGAAACAGATTTATCACGCCAAACGCAAAAGTGGAAAAATTCCTGATATTGGGATCGGGTATGTTTTTACGTGTCCTAAAATTTCAATAATTCATTCATAAACTCATTGGAAAAAGAAGGCAAGGAGTGATTAGTATATATTTGCTAAAAACATGTTAGTTTTTGGTAAGAATATTTGCCTAGAAAATGTGTTAGTACTTTTACTAAATTTTGATGCATGAACATAAGGAAAAAGTTTTTGTTTATTTGTCTACGTGTTGTATGTACTGACTCTATAGAAACTAGACCGTTAGACTTATATCTATCTAGTCTGGTTGATGTATTATTTGAGAGAAACCAGACCGTTAGACTTATATCTATCTAGTCTGGTTGATATATAGTTTGAGGATAATAATGCGAATTTCAGGGCGATTTTTAAATATTTTTAATAGGCATTTTACTTAAAATCAAACGAAATACCAGCTTTTTTAGCGATAACTTTCTTAAATTTTAAAGTAGATTTTTTTTTTTTTTTTGCAAAATCATAAATTCAAAAAATTGTAATGATGTCATCGTTTTTACCATATAATTTTCCTTTCCTACATTTAATAAATTTTGAAATATTGTTAATATATTTTCCACTGTATTTTCCAACATTTTTCACATTTGAAAATAAAATTTAAACCATTCGCAATATTGTTAAAATATTTCAATAGGTTAGGTTTACTTTTCTTTGTGGAATAGGTTTCAATATTAGATATGAAATAATTTTTTTGATATTTCTTGTATTTACAAAAAAAGATACAAAGTAATGATGTAATTTTTATAATTTGTTTCCATTTTAAAATATTACTATTTTTTTTTATGTAAACATTATTAACAAAACAAAAATAAAACGCTGGATTGAGGAAATTCAGCATACAACTTTTATTTTAAAGTGGAAGACCATGTTAATATTTTCAATTTCAAAAGCTTAACAACTTATTTAAATGGAAAATACTTTTTAACCCCAATTGCGGATCCTCTCAATCAAAAAATGCATACTCTTCTCTATGACATACTTCTATAATACACCCTATTGTCAAGTGTAGAATATGAACATTGGTTTCTAAATTTCTCAATAAATCCATCGAAACGCCATTTATTTCTTACATCAAAATTACATCATCGAAATTACAAATTCATTACAATTGTATTAGTTTTCCTAAATTATGAGCGAGTTCAATGAAACTAGTTTATCCAAAAAGATTTCATTTTGATCGGATCAATTTCTAATCTTTCATATTAGATCGCAATTCAAATCAACAAACCTCAACTTTTTTTATTCCCTTTTAAGTCAGAGAGCTGGTCAAGTGTGCTATTTCTATCCTTTCAAGTATGCTATTTATACCAAATTATGCTCATTTTGCAGTTAAATAATCAACCATAAAATGCGAACTGTTAACTCCTCCCTTTCTTCATAAGTCCTTCGATACATTAAGTAAACATTATCAACATTTAATTTAACATTATTAAATTAACTTAATTTGACATAAATATTATATTTGCTATGAAACTCATTTCTTAAAAACATAGAAATAAATACTTTATTCTTACTTATTATATGGATTTCATACTTTTACATACTTATTATACGATGATTTCAATTTTAACAAAATATGGAAAGGCCGAATTCTTTAGTATGGATGCAGAACTGCTCATTTAGATTTGCTCGGCTTTCTGAAAATTAATGATGACGCGACAAAGTTTAATTAACTGAGACCTAAATTTATCTAATGAAGTAACAGAGCATGGAAAAACAGACATCTTATTGATATTTCTTTTGGTCTCATACATTAGTTCATTGAATGTATTTAATATATTAAAATATCTGGATATTATTTCTTTATATTGTAACGCAATCTTCAATAACATTTAAGTGCAATTTTTAAAACTCCTTTTCATATTCTTCTTGCATAGTTTGTTGTCTCTTATTGCACAATTTTAACATCCAAGAATACGACTTAGTTACGCATGCTTCACAACCGTTTTTACGGGGCGGACTTGATGACATTTCATTTCCTCATCGCACGTCGTCATTAAGACCTTATCAGAGAACGATCACCTCTGATCCAGTACCCCCAGTGGTATTTTCTCGACCTGGAGGACATATTCATAGGGGCACCACATACAAATCATAACCTTATGCAATCATTCCTAATATTTTAAGAGGTGAATATTTGCATCCTGTAGAAATATTACTAACACAAAGAATCATAATACAGATTATAGACTTAATAAATTGTGCAGATCTATGATGTTTTTCTTTTAAAACACTGCGAAAAAAAATGAATTTTGTGTAATTTAAAATTTTTTTATGCTTTATAAGTTATGCTATATAGTCTGAAAAAGAAAACTGCACTAATTTCTGTAAACCTTGCTATAATGAATCTGAAATCCGTTAAACTGTCCTTCAAGTTTTGACACATATAATTGATTTCTACAGAGTGGGTAAAAAGTCCATAAAAAGTTGAAACATTTATGAAACCTGGAGAATTAAACAAAATTTTTAAAAAAGGCTCGAAGGTTTATCATCCCTAATAT
>JAPMOQ010065912.1:291942-364971 GCA_026543055.1 Argiope trifasciata
GAGGACTGAATTGCAATAGTGAGAACTGAATTGTAATAATGAGTAATATGAATTGTAATTATGAGTAATCTGAATTGAAATAATGAAGTGGACTGAATTGTAATAATGAGTAGCCATCAAAAAATACTTTTTATATTAAAAACAATTCTAATTTTTGATGCATTAACAAAAGCATATCCTTAAGTCATTTTTTAAAATTTTTATTTAATTTTTTAGATGTCCAATGTAACTGCTTTTCGTGAATACTGAACTATTAATAATTAAAAAATAAATTAATTAATTTAGTAATTAAAAGTTGTAAATTAGTCAGGGATTTATTTCTTGGAATGAATTGTTTCAACAAAATCATGTTGCTGAAGATTAAAGAGCTTACAATCAAGAATAAGTTTATACAGTGTATGTGTATAATATATATATATATATATATATATATATATATATATATATATATATATTATATATTTGAATGATAAGTTATTGCACAAGAAGAGTGATAAAAACATTTCATCATTTAGATTATAAAAAAAATTTGAAATGATATTTGCTATACATATCACATGAGAATTACTGATAAAAAATTTCTAAAACGGGATAACATATTATAATATAAATATTTTATTCAACAATGTTATAAAAATAATACAAATCAGAAATACATGACATTATGAAGAATATTGCATTCTCTTAATAATGTAAAATCTCATGTAAAATTCTGCATGAGTGTAAATTAAACAGATGAAGGTACATATATTTTTTCAAAACAAATACACTTTTGCATTACAAGGGAAAAAAAAAACTTTATTTTTCTCACAAATATTTCAAGTAACAGGAACTGGTTAACAAAAGTATATGATGATAGATTCCATGATTCATTGAGATTCTAGACCATACCTTCGAAATATTATGATAAGTTATTGGAAAAATATTTCAGGGTAACTTATAAAAAATTTTAGAATTAACATAATTAAATATATATTAAAATTAATCTGATTAATAAAAAAAGGCAAGTGAAATACAATCAAGAGCAACAAGTGAAACACATTTTCTGTCAGCAAGTGATTTCTGTTTCAAAGCATGACCCTTTCAAAAACAATATATAATGAGGCTTCCTGAGAGATGGAAGAAGGCAATAGAGTTAAAGGGTTCTTTTATTTCAAAATAAATAATATCTTAAGCCGGAAATATTGTGCATTCATTTCATATTAGAAATAGGAAAGAAAATTGTGGGACATTCCATTACATAAAATTTTGCGAACAATTTTGGAGCGTGTTATTTATGCACCTCAGTGCTGTCTAAAGTGAATGCAATAAATAACATTAGCTAAATTATTTTTTGGCAATAGATTAATTTATTAAACCACAATTAAGCAATCAAAGTATTAAAATAGAGACAAAACCCCTCGAGCTTAGAGCATTGTTTGTGCTAAGTTCCAAACGATTTGAGAAAAAAAAAATAAGGAATACTGGAACCGTATGAAATGTTGTAGCACAATTCCACTTTTCAAAATTCACACAATACCCTATTTTTTCAAAATCAAGTTATTTAACTTGAATCGACACAATTCATATTAAATAAAATTCCGAATTTAGAAAACTTACTCTTCAATCCTTAAAACTTTTTTTCCTTATATTAATTCAATATATATTAAATCATTTATTATATGTATTATTTTAATTAAACTAATAAAAATTTATACATAATAAATGCTTAAAATTTTTAAATTAAACTACTTAATTAACTACTAATTTATTATATATACTTATTTAATTAAACTCTGTTAATAGTCAAGAAATCTATGGGACAATGTGATACATCCCACTGGTCTTTTAAAATTAGTTTAAATAGTAACAATATTTTTTTCGGAGGGGGGGGGGAGAGATTCAGCCATCCTGTGCGAAGCTCTGGTTTAAAAGTCATTTTTACGAATTTCGAATATATTTATCTTATACAGAGCCTATTCTCTTCACTTGCATCAGAAATAAACAGAAAAAGTTTTCACAAATTCGTAGTCAAAGAGTTTAATAAATTACGGAAGCTTTATATCGTCTTCAAGATGGAGTGATCGTTTTTAGTCTTGTGGTCATGAAATCTGGCTACGCGCCATAAGACCACGAGTTCGATCCCAGCTATCGCCAATAGCAACATTGGAAAAGTGATCACTCAGTCTAGAGGATGTTATCTGGCTTGTGAAGCTTCCACTACAATACTCCCCCCCCTCCAGTGAGAGGTGAGGCGAACGATTTTTGTTTGTTTTGAGCAGATGAGAGGGAGAATGACGTCGAATTTTAGCTACAGCATCGAATCATAAGAATGATCTGCACCAATACAAAACAGAGCCAACACTGAAACCTTGAAATGAAAATGAATAGTTCTTAATAAAAGCACAGTTTTAGACACCAGCAATTTTAATGAATTCGTAACTTAAATTTTATGCCAACTTCATTTGCATCTGTTATCGCATCATTTTATATCACAAAATACACTTCAATACCTGGATATTTCGAAGAAAATGAATTGTACATTAAATTATATCTCGTGATAAATATTATCTCAAATCAATTCTTATAAAAAATAGTAATACGCAGTAAATTATAAAAAAGAAATCAAAATATAATACACAAGCTATGCTCTCTATTTAGGAACATAAAATAGGTGATACATTATTTACAGTGTATTTTTCAGAATATCTGAAAAACGTAAAAACGGAACAAGGCTACTTCCGTTTTGGAGGAAAAATATTGACAGCATTCATTCGAGAAAATGGAAATATCTATATCTATATCTATCTATCTATATATATCACATACATACAATTTTTTTAAATGCCAAGTATATTTTCAAACATTTTGAGAATAATCATATAATGAATACAAAGTTTAAAACAATAAGAAAAATAACACCTTTGACTAAAAATCAACATAGTGCCCTGCTTTTCGAAACAATTTTATATTATATTAAATCCGATTTTATGACTAACACTTCGATAACGTCATTTTAAAAAGTTATGAATTAAAAGTACTCATATTATATGTTACAGGATAATAATATGGCATGAAAAAAATCTGTCATCGTAAAAATAAAATCTCGTAGCTGCTAAAAACCTGGAATGTAGTAGAAAATGGACGGAGTGTCAACCCACGGAAATCGCGGGATACGAAAGTGTGAATTATAGTTGAATACGCAAGGGGTAATCAAAATATGCAATTGGTCTCAAATGAAAAATTAACGTTTTAAAATACGCATTTTGTCCAAATGAAGAATTAAGGTTTCAAAATGCTCATTTGGTCTCGATCTTTACATGTTATGTACAATTTTTTAAGTCTTCCAAAGAATAAAACATTGCATTTTCTCCAGGATTTTCAATTCCCACAAAACATGCCAATCTGAAAATAAATTTCCAGGAACCTTGAAATATGCAGGAATTCCTTTTTCGCAACTATCACGTGATTCTTGTAATGAGTCTGCCGATCAGCACTGCCAACACAAGTAGAATCCATTGAGCATTTGGTCTGCATGCGAAACTGAAGTATGGACAATATGGACACTGATACGAGCCGCACACTTCACAAATGTTTAGAACATAGAGATCGAAGTCTTCGTAGATTATTTCTTTGTACCGTTCTAAAAAATAAAATGAAAACTTTTAGATACCTAACTTAAGTTTAAAATTTCAAGTTTAAAATATATTTTTTTGCTTAAAGTATAAAACTACGTCCGAAGAAAAAATTTTGAAAAATTGGTTAAAAAATGATTTAAAACTATGGTTTTTAGATGTATTTTCAATAATACTAAGAATACAGCAAAACTATTTGAAAATATCATATATTTTGAGAAATAGGGGAATTCGAAGCAAATTTTAATGAGATTTAATCAAAACAGTTCACACTCTACACAAAATGGTAACGCAGCAATCTTATTTTTCTTGTACACAAGTTAAAGAATACAATGATGAATGAAATGAACCAACATCCAAGATTGTTTTTGAGATGCAAAGAAGATATACAAAATTATTCACTTATACAAAAACTATTGTTATGCTACACGAATAAAAGTGTCCACACAGTTGGAAATTAAATAAGAGTAATAGTGTACTCGATATTAAAATATTATTATTATTAGGTTAAATTAAATACGGATTTGACAGGCTTTTAGTAATTCAAATAAAATTTGAGTAAATAAAAATTGAATAAAATAACAAATAAAATTTAAAAATATTATTATTAATAATAATAACAAAAAAATTCCAACTAAAAGGAATAATGGAAAACAAAATCATTAAGATTCAGTATATTCGAAATATTTTAATAAAATTTAAAGGATGATTATACATGATTCAATGCTTTCACACACTATTGTATAAAAATATAGTGACATTTTAATAACGCCCGTGGATGTTTCATATTACCTGGTATGTAATAATCGTACACTCTGGCTTTAAGGAATCTTGTTATATTAGCCACAGGAAACCACCTTTGCACTGTGACGTTGACACACGACCAGGAAGTATCGAGCTATAAAAAAGAAATTCAATTTCTTAACCTTCGAATTGAATTAATTTACTAATTAGATCACACACTTTATTTTGGGCACTTATTACTATTATAATTTCTATAATCATATAAGGGTATTTGGGATAGTTTAGTTTAATTTAATTATCTTAACGTCCCGTTGTAAAGGAACACTAGGGCTATTTTGGGACCCGTCATTTTAAACCACGCTCAGATGACGTGGGCGACACCTGAGCTGCACACCCCCTTGGGAACATGTTTCGTCCCGATAGATTTAACGTGCAAGAGAACTTTTTACACGGAATCGGGTCTCACACCTGAAACCCTCCGGTTCCCAAACTGAGATCTTATCACCAGGCCAGCGCGGCCCGTTCTTCGCTTGTATGTTGATAATTATTTGAAGCTAATCAAGTTGAAGCTAATTAAGTTACACTAGTAGTGACTTGCTGTTCTCTACACCGTCGTGACAATATTAAAATCCCATTTTAACGCAACACGAGGGCTGTTTTTGGAAGGGTCCTCGTAATTTCATATGATGAGGACGGCACTAGAGCTGGCAACCCCCCCCCCTCTCCACACTAGAGGAAGAACATTTGGCCTGACATATTGAACGTGCAAGAGACCCCCTCACACGACGGTTCTTCGGAGGAATCGAGTCTCGAATCCGAAACCCTACGTCTCAAGAGCCGACACTTAGGCCACCGATTTCGAATAATTTCGGACACAATTTCTGACAGTTGAAACAAATTATTTCTTCAAATATTTTGGTGTCAAAAATAAATCATCGTAGAAATTATTAAATTAAAAAAAATCAAATCATCATAGACAGTATAGCATCATGGATACATGGCCATTAGGCTATAAAATTTCAAAACCTTTACACGACGGTTCTTCGGTGGAATCGTGTCTCGAACCCGAAACCGAGATCTTATCAACAGGTCCGTATTTGGGATATTAAATCAGTTTTTATTAACTTTTGAATTCAATAATATTTTATTCTTTCACATGCATATTTCAAGTTAAAAATTCGTTTAATCGATACGCGAATCAGACTCGTCAATGGGTTAAACTGTGAAGTGTTTGACAATTAAGTTTAGACTATAACTGCTGATAGCTGTAATTTGTTCAATTTAATTTACCCGTCAACCTTATACTTGTATTTTAAAAACATGCTTGGCAAAGTCATATATTCGAAAGTGGGTTTTTTTAACCACTTAACTGTTTTATTTTCTTGACTATCAAAAAATATGACATATTCTATTTTGGGAATGTTTTCTTAATTTGATTTAAATGGAAATCCATTAAAATGGTAATTGGTGTTGACTCGGAATAATACTCGAGACCTATTGATTAGAAGCTTCGTAACCTATCCACTAGACAAAAGTGATTGCTCCTGCCCCATAGATGTTATCTGGCTTATGAATTTACCACCATATTACTCTCCCTCCAGTGAGTCATATGTGAGACGAACGGTGTTATCGAGCCAAGCGTTATGGTTGACGTCGGACGCTTGTTATGGCGACTTTTGCTACTGTTAAAGGGCAGTACGAAGGTTGCATTTGAGGGTTCATTGAGAAAGGTATCCAATGTGGAAGATGGGGGTGGTTCAAAATAGAACTCGGGACCTGTTAGACGGAAGCCTCGTAACATACCCACTAGACAAAAATAATTGCTCCTGTCCAGTAGATGTTGTTTGGTGTATGAACTTACCACCATAAAAATTGTTTGCTTATCCTCGAACTTGCAGTCCTCCGGTTCCGAAACCAAGACCTTACCACCAAATCACCGGTGCCAATAGGGCAAAAATCAAGGTCAAAGAATGACGAAGCATTCCGGAAATGCGCTCATCTTTCTGCGTTTCTCCCTTTCATGAGATAGAATCGTCTAAAAGGAATGAATAGTACTCACGTAATCGAACATAAAAACAGCTGATTTGGGGTGAACTCTTCCCCTCTGAAGTCTGGGCACCTGTCTGCTGTAGATGTACTTGTCCATGTCGGGTTTGTGCATGTAGTATCCGGTGGGAAGAGTGATCTCCACGACAGCGACACCACTTGTGGGACTTTCGTCGGTGTAAGTCCACCTGTTGATACGAGAAGATCAATTTACATTGGAACTAGTAAAAACACAGTTTACAGAAAGGTGAAATCATTTAATGGTCAATAAAAGTATTATTTTGGAGACAACTTAATAAACCAGTAACATCCAATAGACAGAGGCGTACGTTTTTGCCGAATGGTTAAGTGACTGGCCTTCAAACCCCAACATCGCAGATTCGATCCTTCATCCAGATTGAAAACACTGGTTATCGACCACGTTGGTGATTTTTTTTAAATATTGTTATTTCTTGTAGTTCAGACTTTCCTCTTTCCAAAACAGTTTCTTTTTCCTAGGAAAAGGAAGGTTTGATCTATCATCCAGGGTCACCTATTTTTCAGCAAAAATTTGTCTTTCATTAAATTTTTCCCAAACTTTATAATTTTGATAAAAATTCCCCACCGTTACACGACATCTCAAAAAATAATAGGGGTATTGATACAAAAGTTTTAGCGAGTATTTTAAGTGATATGAGCAATGAAATGAACCAAAAGTTTTATCGTTGGAGAAACACTTTTTCATTTATAGGTGCTTTTAAGAAAAATTAAGTTGTCAATATATACGTATATTTTTACCCATATGGAAAACCGCATTGGCGAATTTTTATTTCTTGTAGTTCAGATTTTATTCTTTCCAAAACAGTTTATCTTTAATAGAAGAAGAAAGACCTGAAACCATTCAGGGAAATTTTAAACAAATTCTATTTTTGAGCCAAAATTTGTCTTCCATTTTCTCTAAACTTCGATTTTTGTAAAAATTCTCCTCCCTTAACATGACATCTCAAAAACAAATAGAGGTATTTACATAAATATTTCAGCTCGAGTTTTAAATAACATGGGCTAGGGAAAGGAACTAAGAGTTTTATTGTGGATGCAATGCTTTGTCATTTATAGGTGTTTTCAGAAAAATGAAAGTGTGATTTCATGGAAAAAAATGCATATACACGTCTATTTTTACCTGTAAATTCTTTTCATCTCAAAATGTTTCTTAGATGGTTCATTTCATTTACTATCATATTCTATAACTTGTGTACAAAGGAAAATGGGATTGCTTCATTACTATTTTGTGTAGAGTGCAAACAATTTTGGTTAAATGTCATTAAAATTTCCTACCAATTTTCCTATTTCTCAAAATATATTTTTAAATAATTGTGTTGTAATTATAGTATTTTGAATCATAGTTGACAAGACATGTAAACACCATCGTTTTAAATAGTTTTTAAAAAATCCAATTTTTCAAAATTTTTCCTTTGGGCGTAATTGAATTCCTTAAATAAGGTTAAGCAAATTTTTATATGCATAACAAGATATATGTCGATTCCTGCTCCAATCTTGTTGAAAACAATAATAACAGGAAGAAAAAAAGAAAACCTTTCGACATCTCTTTTTCTTAGACAATCTATAACGGTTTGTTTAATTTTCCCATTGTTTTACGTCGTTGAATTTTCAATGAAGTTAAAATAATAACTTATAGCCTTACCTCGCACAGCTCTTGATGTTCATGTGCGACTTGTTCCTCCCGTGGAAGTACCCGCGGACGTTCAAATCGAACGAAGGGACGGGCGGCTGAATCAGCAGAAACTCCTTGTCCACATTGTACTGCACGTCCAGTTGGAGGATCGACAGGCCGGCTCCTTTGGCGACGACTTCGGCGTGGCCCCACACGTTGGGGCCGATCTGAAAATAGAATGAAATATAAGAGATCCACTCCCAAATAAAAATGACTCCAAGCTTTTTTTTAGTCTTCTTGTTTTTGTAGTGGGGTGTCTAATGCCACTCGGTCATACCAAGCCCGAATGAGCGGAGCTCATCTACCAGAAGGGAGCCAGCCGACGAAGAAAAATAAATCTCATTTCTATCTGGCACAGTTGAAAATAGAATTCATTTTTTAGCTGACTTAAGATGCCATCTGTCTGAAGTGAAATAAGAGATTTAATGCTTGGTTGAGTTTAAAGATTGCACTTATTGAATAAAAACACTACTTTCTATCACGTTTTTACAGCTAAATTTATAAAAAAACTTTTAAATGCATCTATAAAATTGATAATATTTCTCTCTCTCTCTCTCCACACACACACGCATGCACACGCACACGTACACACACACACACATGTATATATATATATATATATATATATATATATATATAAAGAAAGAGAGAGAGAATTTACAAAAACCTCAGCATCAACTGCATACTTATTAAGGGTGCAATATCTTTCACGTCAGTACAGCAACTGCAAGTGATTCTAAAAAAAAACCCCATCTTTTTTATAAATATAGTCTGGTTTACAGTTAACCTTAATACACAATTAAAAAGATTTAAAAATACAAAAATACAAAAACTGAAATATAAATTATGAAAAACGGTAAAAAAATTAACAATAATTAAATGTTTTGAAATGAAAGAAATATAACTTTATGAAATAGTATTTATTTGATTTCATGACAACATGTCAAACATGACTTGCAGATTTACTGAAAAACAGCTTTACCATCAATGGGCTAAAATAACAATTACCGTTGTTCTAACAGGGGAAATAATAGACTAAAAAAACAGATTACTCACCGGAACTTGCCTCGCTTCCGCCAGATTGTCACTCGTTAGAGCCATGGAATGTATGGCTCCGGGGTTTGAACTCGACTCCACGGTCACTTTCATGTTCGTGATGTCTCTCACGTGAGTCCTGAAAGAATATTCAATGAGGGCCTGCGTTGCCACTAAGGTATCCTGGAAAACAAGAGTGACAGTCTGTGAAGTCGATTTACATACTTAAACAAATTTTGCAATTCTTATAATTCAATGCTTATTAAAAGTAGAGCAATTTCAATAGTTATTATTACTTGGTCAGACAAATGAATATCATTCATAAAGCATAAATGTTATAAATTATGACACTTCATAAATGAAATTTTTTGAAGGATTTCAGATGATCTTTTAACACTAGAGCGTCCAAGATTTCGATTACCTTTAAACATCTGTCAGTTTCGTATCGACACCGTAATATAAAATATATAAAATTAGTGGTTCGCCATGAGTAATGCGTTCTAAAAATTTTCAATTAAATACTTGTGTGCTTTGCTCTCTTTATAACTTATGAAGTAAATATATTTAAATTTCAAACTAGGATAGTCGCGTAACTCGTATTATTGTAGAAGACTTACGTTTCTTTGTTCATTGCACTATATATATATCTCTGATTTGCAATCAGCTGTTGCGGAATGATGTGGAAAACATCACATCTATTTATCTGTTCCACGACATTACGCTTCCATTTTAACATGTGCTAAACATCACACTTTCCTCGAGTTAATTTGCAATATTAGTTAATTTAATCTTCCATTTGAGTTTTGTCAAAGTAAATGCAAAGCACTCATATACTCTTAACGTGCTCTTGCTGGCTAAATTCTACTTTCAATTTGTGAGAAATGAATTGTTGGAAAATACAGTTACAGTATTTTTTTTAAATAATTCATGAAACGTAGAAACTTAATTTATAGGTTAAAACATTGTTATCAATGAAAAAAAAAATCATTTTTAAGAGAATTTAGAAAGCAATTTTGAACTGTAATATTTTCGGAAATTATCACATAACAATTCCAAATGTTAGCTTAATATTTAAATAATTAAAGTTCCGAAAAACCTCCGTCAAGGTATACTTTTTCATCCTCCAAAGTAAATATGTACATACCAAGTGTGGTAGCTCTAGATCATAGTCTCCTAACACACACGCCCGCGCATTCATTCCTATACGCAAACACATATTCATTTGATTATCAGCCTTGGATTAATTCCACGAATTGATTGGCCTAAAATTGATATCTTCTTTAAGACAGTGGACGGAAAGATCTAAAGGAACACGATTTCATATTAATATTCTTTTATTTTTATAAATCAGTCAGTTTTAATAATTGATTTAGAAGACTGATTGATGTTGAAATTTTTATTTAAATTATTAATAAAAATATTTTGTAAAATATGGCTCGCAGAGCAAAGTATGAAGAAATCTAAAACTCATTATTCATCAATGCATTGTTTGACTCAATCTACATAAAATGTAATTATTTACTTCATTTAGACCAAGCAAACAGTACTAAACAATATGTATGCCTATTACTAATCTTTTACTAATTGGCCATTGGATCGGAATTTAAATGCATATCTCGTGTAAATTCAATTAGGATTCCGTAAATAAAGAAAATTATTGAATTAATGATTTAGATATTGCAAATGATTATAGAAACCTTTGTTTTGAATTTTTTTAGAAACTTCGCATTTGTTTATGTTAAAACGCTCATACCATTAGAAAGCTAATTTTTAAATCCTTAATTTGATGAAAAAATCCTGTTTATGCGATAATATTTCCGAAAATTATTGCGGAAAAACGTCGAAATTTCTTTTCATTTTTAATTAATTCAAAGTCTAATTAAAAATTCGAAAAACTCGCTCCGAGGTGCGTATTCCTGCCGTTCAAGTTGACCCGCATTGAGCTTTATTATAAGTATAGATTAAATAAATCAGCTTTATTTAAGACCAGTACGTAATAAAAGAGGAATTTTATTATTATTAAAGTTATTATTTTATTTACAATTATTACTATTCATTGAAAACAAGCTGTTTGGATATTTAAAGAAAAAGCGATTCCAGGATGCCAATACCTGCGATGCCATGAATGCCTGGTCCGTGGTCCTCATGGTGTTCAGCCACTTCACGATCTGGTCGATGATGACGCCGTTGTAGCGGACGTACACCAGGAGGGCGTAGGCGGTCGCCTCCACCGCTACGGAGTCGTACTTGTTCGGGAGACGAGGGAGGGTGAAGGGCCTCTGGTTCTGGTAAAGGGTCTCGGCAGAGCTGATGGGCTCGGGGCTCCAGTACACCATGCCCTCTGGAAAAGGGATTTCATCAATGAAATTCTTTATGCAACTTGTACGTAATAACACAGAAATTTTATTATTAAATTTATTATTTTATTTACAATTGATGATGTCGTGTCTACAAGTAACTTGTAGAGATATTTGATGTTATGCAAGGCATATGACAGAATTAAAGTATTCGACTACGTTTGAAGGATTTTTTTTTTTTTGAAAAATTGGATTTTTTTTAAAACTGTGGTTTTTAGGTTTATTGTCAATTATAAACCCTATAAATACAAAAAAGTTATTTAAAAACAGAATATTATTAGAGAAATAGGAAAATATGTGATTAATTTTAATGAAATTTAAACAAACCGGTCAACACTATACACAGAATGGCAATGCAGCAATCCTGTTTTTCTTTGCACACAAGTGATGAATGAAACGAACCGAAATCTAAGAAAAATCTTGAGATGCAAAGAAGTGATGGGTAAAAGAACCCACAGTTTCATTGTTGATGAAATACTTTTTCATTTATAGGTATTTTTAGAAAAATGAAGTTGTGAACTTATGGAAAAAAATGCATATATACATATATTTTTACCCATAATTTCTTTGCATCTGTAAATCTTTCTTAGATTTTAGTTCATTTCCGTCATTATACTCTATAATTTGTATACAAAGAAAAATAGGATGGCTGCATTATAATTCTGTGTATTAACCGCTTTGGTTAAATCACATTAAAATTTGCTACACATTTTTCTCTGAAAATACGTTATATTTTCAAATTATTTTTTATAGTACTTTGTATTGTAATTGGCATCTAAAAATCATACTTTTAAATAGTTTTTAAAAATTCCAATTTAAAATTTTTTTCCTTCGAATGTGATCGGATATCTTAAAAAATAATGGCTTCTATGAATGATTAAATTTCAATAAATAAACCTTACATAAGAAAAAATATTAATTCAGCGATCATCGTGTGAAAGAAAAACATCAAGCATGTTTAAAATTCTTAGAATAAAACGAGAAATTTCTAAGTACTTTCTGTTTGCATAGCAATCAAACTTCGATTGAATCAAAACAGTTATTCACTTTGAAACTGCAGGGAATGTTTATGGATTTAATTAATGAAAACAATATTAAATATTTTTTATCAACTCAAACATATACGAACACGGAAATTATTTTTAATTCAACCCTTTATTTGCCGAATTATCTTGCCATCCATTCTTCATTTTTGCACCAGTGCTTTAGTTTCCTTGCAGATTCATCCCAGGGAACCCAAGAAAAAATGTAACTAACAGAAATGTCTTAATTGATTCAATTATTAATTAAATATTTTTGATTCCCATTTTTATCTGATATTCACTTCATGCTATTTGGGTTACATTTTCCGAGTTCTTTAGAATACCATCAGCAAAAATAGTCACACAGTAGAGATATAAGCTGGAATCAAATGCTACTTTCGAGTACCGTCAGTCAGTAAAGGGTCAATAAATGCCTGCAAAACGATACACATATCTCCAGCATTAAATGTCATTAACAGAAATATCTTCATTCATTTAATTATCAACCCATTCGCTGCCACTGATGTGGCTGTGTGTTGCCAATGCTATGAATTTGGGCCAAATCATTTATCCTATCAAATGACACCTTCTGTACTACAGTGAAAAGAGAGCAAAGTAAAGGTCTTATAATCAGACGGAAAGTCCAGATATCAGGCGAGGGTAGTGGCAGGGAACGTGTTAATGAAATATTTTCGCTTCCTACTTTTTAGCTTGTATTCACTTCGTTTTATTTGAGTTACATTCTCCGTTTCCTTTAGAACACCATCAGCAAAAATAGTCACACAGTAGAGATATGCGCTAGATTGAAATGGTGCTTTCAAGTGCCGTCAGTAAATAAAGGGTTAAAGAAACTTTTTTTTGCTATAGCTTCTATTTCTTTCTCCCAAAATATGCAATAGTTGTATGTCTACTGTTGTCCCTGTATGAACAGTTGAAACAACGTCGTTGCGACAAAGGCCAACGGTTGTTCCGACGGGACAACCATTTGCCATTGTCCCTTTGTAGTCACATGATTTTCCGGAAGTAGACGTGATCTTCTATTGCGCGCAATAGTCAGCCTCGCATGAACCCATCTTTATTTATAATAGCATAATGGCTTGGTTTACGTATCGTATTCTTTTCAATACCACATTTCAGGCTTATATTTTAATTCCCTATTTCTATTAAAGTGATGATACTGAAAGATATTTCATAATTAATGAATCTGAAAATCAAATTTTCATCGAAATCGTACCTTTTTCTCGTTTCATGATGTCCAACTTGTTGAATCCGACTTCTGCATCCACGCTGCCAGCCTCCAGCAGTGCGTACGTCACCAGCGCCACCTGGTAAGGATCCTGCAACTGGGGTAGACGCCTCTCCAGATACTTCACCGCCAAATTTTTAGCATTTGAAATTTCAATACGGATGTCCTAAAAGAAAACCCAAACATTTTTTTTAAAATCAATATTCGCTTCACAACAGATTTTCACTTTTATGAATCCTATGGGGAGCAGTTGATGTAGTTTTCTGGCGCTAAAACCACTTCATACAGCGCCAACCACAAGGTACAGGCAAACATATGGTTCATAAAGAGTTTTAAAATGTAAATCAAAATCTCTGCTTCAAAACTTTATTAAATTTTTTTAAAAAAAATATTCGCTTGCACGACTCCTTTTTACCGGGGGGCTCACTCACGCATCTCACAGAACAACGATGCCCGAACCGGGAAGCCAGCAATATGTATAAATAAACTGTCATATAGATTTAAAGCATTACAAAAATGATAGAATACTTAAAGAAGGTAAAAGAAACCAAACATTTTTTTAAAAAGTGAAAAATTGAGGATGAGGCACTTTCTGAAGGATGTCTTTTTAAAAAAAATGAAGGGAATGAAAGTACCGAAATCGTTGAGAATCAAAACGTGGGCACTCCATCAGTATGTGCCGAACTGTCCAAAGGCATTAGCATCGAGGGGCGGGTTCCCCCAACAACAAATGCCTATGTGTAAGTCAAGTATGGCCAATTCTTAAACGGGCAATAACTGTATCCAATTTTCTGCTATTCAAAATGGGCCAACACTCGATGGAATATTTGATAGAATGAAGCTTGTCTGCCTATTTACTGTTCCATTCTGTTTGCCATTCCAAATTTGGAATGGTGTCTATGAATATCCTATGAGATAGTGTCGTTTTAGAATAAGTGATAAGGACTGGCTACACATTTCTTGACAAGCTGGACCAAACATTATCTCCACATTAACAGCACTCGCAAGGTCTAGTGATCCGATTGTGATTCGAATTCTATTCACTTCGCATCTCCTGCAAAATGATGGTTTCCATATTCTGTTCAGTTGGGTCCCGAGTCATGAAGGTATTTCAGGGAATGAAGAGGCTGATTCAGTGGCAAAATCTGCAAGCTCTTTTTTGCCCGAAGGACTTTCATACTCTGATACTGAGAGGACTTCCACTAAACATATTTATTCAACTTGGCAATTGGCAGATCCAAAACAAACTTGATTCTGCCATGCCTACGATTGGTTTGTGGCCTGTTCTCCTAGACAAGAGGTTGATGTCAGACTGATTCGCCTCCGTACAGGGCACACCCGTTATATTCACTGTCACCTCATCCTTGGTAGAAGGGTGCCATTGTCATATTGGCGTTAGTTTTATACATATATTCATTGAATGTCCTGATTTTAAAGTTCGTCGTCGTCATTTTTTCGTCTTCTTTTCAGTGGATGGTGGATCCTTCCTGGTGGATGAAAAACATCACTCAAATATTTTTGCATATTTAAAAGCCGTTGGTTTCATCGACTGCATTTGACAGGTATTTTGTCTGCTTTTGTATTTTTGTGTCCTCTGTGCACATTTTTTTTTTTGCAATGGCTTTAAACGAGTCTCAATAATGCAAGAATTCGACAAAAATGAAATATCATCCAAACATCAAATTTGATATAAAAATAAGGAAGCAAATTTTTTCATTAATACCCTGAGATAGTTGAAATATATAATTATTTTTTTGCTATAAAATAAGAGATTTCTAAACTTCCCCTTGAAAAGAAACTACATATTCAAGCATAAACTTGAAAATCAGTTCTTGAGAATATAATTAATTGTTTGTCTTTTGTAAAGAAACAAATTTAAAACAATATGCATTTCTTTGAATTTTCAACGAAATTTTTATTCATATTCGATAGTTAATGAAATTTTTAACCCATTTATGTGTTCTGCAAGCAATGTTTCAGACCTTCAGACTCCCACGAGTGTTACGCACAAACGTGAGTGTCTATTACAACTGTTGAATGTTTATTTTGTTTGCATTATATCAATTTATGTTCACGCCAAATTTTATTAAAATCTGTCCAGTAGTTCTGGAGATCATAAACCAAATATGAAAATTCTCTGACTCCAGTGTATGTTATACAATATTGTGCAATATTATATTATATAATTTAATATTCAACAATATTATACAATATTGTGCAATATTATACTATATAATACAATATTCTACAATGTTATACAATACTGTGCAATATTATATTATATAGTTTAATACTCTACAATGTTATACAATATTGTGCAATATTGTACTATATAATTTAATATCCAACAATGTTATACAATATTGTGCAATATTATGCTACATAATTTATTATTCAACAATGTTATACAATATTGCAAATATTGTTTAATTCTACCGAACAATATTAAACAATATTATTCGATATTACTTTTTCAATATTGTTATATTAATTGTACGATAATTAATCGCTTGTTTTTGGCAATATTGTTTATAATATTAAACAATATTTCAAATATTCTTTAATATCCTACAATATTGTACAATATATATGTGCTGCTAGGGGTAGCACGTATATATTGTACAATACGCATTTCATTGCTGAAAATAGTAAGATATTAAATGAGTGAATGTTACATTCCCTTTTCAGCAGCTCTTCCTTCTAAATAAGCAATAATGTCTCTAGATTAAAAAAAACCCATCTGCAATACTCACCCCTGAGAGATCGGAGACGGATGTGAGGGTGATCAGGACGTGAGCCGTCAGAGAGATGTTTTGGAACGAGGTCCTTCGGTCACCCTGAAAAGCAGAAAGCAGTCCATGTAGAACGAGATGGAATAATAGTTCAGAAGTTCAGTTTTAGTTATATTAAGGTCCCGTTGTAAGGCATCGTCGTTCCTTGAATATCGTTGAATGAAAACAGTAGAGGCAGTTCACGTCGCCTCCAAATAATACCAAAGCGTAACAATCAAATATTTATAGGTAGAAGGCATTTGCAGAATCGGGATTTACAGCCTTAGGATGAATGGCTAAGAGAATAAGTGTTCTTCAAATAAGCATTTTTCTTATGGTTCAGTAGTAACGTAACAGACATGTCACTGCAATTAATTACCATGGGGAAATTAAACTTTGTAATTTTGGCTACAGGAATTTTCAACCATGATTTCTGGATCCATTAAGATCCACTGACAGTGACTGGATTACTACGTTATGAGCCTTTTGGAAGAAACCAAAGCTGATACTGATTGCTTTGCATCTCAAAGCAGTGCAACACTATTAGCCATTTTATCGATATCAATATTATAAATGTGAAAGTTTGGATGGATGGATGTTTGTAACACCATCACGCCATAACGGCTGAACGGAATAGGATGAAATTTGGCAGGGAGACTGATTATACTCAGGAATAGAATATAGGCTACTTTTTATTCCGGTCCATTGAGTGGTTTATTTTTTTATTCATTCAAAACTGACCTTCGTACCAAAAAGCTGAGTCCAGCCGAAGATGAGTAAGACTCCGGTTTTTACCCTCAACATAAATAAGGTAAGGGTTAAAAGAATTTCAACCGACGATTCTGTTTAATTTTTTACTGTTTGATGTATTTAAAATCAAATGTTGTGCATGACTCGATCTTTCGGATTCATTCTGAAGTAATTTTAAATGAAGAGAAAACAGAATAAAGGAAATAAAAGATTTCTAATCTGCATCGCGTGACCACTACGGGCGTAGGAAAGATAGACGTGTGCGTTATGCCAACATAGATTAGATTGTGCGTTAGACTGTGTTTTCATTCAAATGAGAAGTTTAAAAATGATGTGCATAATACTATTGTAGCTATCCCCATCCTGATCCATAAATAAAATGGATTTGACTGAACTTGATTTGCTACTTTGTTTTATTTTATGTATACAATGTAAACTAATTGTTTTTACGTGAGTTGTGTGTTTTTATTATTAAATTGTATTTATGCTAGTTATATATTTTTTGCATATGCTCATACTTTTAAATGTATCGTTTTAAGGTTAGGTTTAATGTTTTTTTTATTTGCAATTATTTGATAAGTTTTTCGTACATATACATCAAAATTTCCACGCGAACAGATTCGCAGGCAATAGCTAGTAAGTTATAAATTTAATAAATGCATTTATAGCAGGGTTTTAAATAATAAAATTTTATCATTCTGATAATTTAATTATTTTTAATTAATAATTTCAGTAATTTATAATTCTTTTTTCTGAATTTCTCTACAAGATGATTGTCTTCCCATGTAATCAAAATATAGTTAAATAATATTAACTGATTACAAATATGTGAAATATTTGCCCGACCATCGGAAATATTTTAAAAAATCGATTTCAGAATTCTGTCACGAGTTATCAAATAGTTCCTGACAAGCGCAGCCATCAGTGGATTCATTTCAAAACTCGGACAATAGTACAAAGCCATAAGAATACGAGTCAAACTCACATTTTATCGAGAATTACACTATTTTAATTGCAATATGCATGAAATAATATTTGTGAGCGTACCATGATATCGAGTTTTCTGTTCCACGGCTTATTCGAGATTTCGTAGAAGGATCCTTCCCTCGTTTGGTACCTCAAGATGTACTCCATGGACCTCGTAATCATCTCGGGATCGATGTAGAGGTAATTTTCCCAGTCGGGGTACATGGCCAGGTGGAACATCCGGGCGCAGTAAGCAGTCAGCCTGCGGAAAAAAAAAACAAATATGTTTCAGGAGATTAGTTAGTTTCGAAGTAGAGAATGAAAGTTTCAAGAAGGTAATAATTAATGAAATTAAATTATGGGCAATATTTTCAATTATGAAGAGAAATAAATTCATGAAAAATGAAATAGTACATGTGTATATGCAAGAACAGGATGTGTGCATTGAATCAAATTAAAATTTCTTCTTTTTCTTGTTTATTTTCACACACAAATATATATACATAAAACATGGATCACATATGTACAAGGAAACACAGAATATATTGAAAAATGCCCTTCACAAGCGAACATTGAATATATTTTAATATTTTATGTATTTGAAAAATAGAAAACGCAGCTGACAACGAGCGCACGAGATAAATACTTCTTGCCGCTCACGGAGAGCGAGCGGGGTGTCTGCCTGCACCAGTTCCACATCCACACCGGATTTTCTTGCTTACAAAAAATATCTCAAGAGCCTTTCCAAACATACTTCTGGGTTGGAGCATATTGTGCCATCTACGTTCAGTATTCATTGATACATATGAGCAAGTATGCAAAGAATAAAATGATACAAATAGAATAATGAACTAAAAATAAAAATAAAAATCATTAAATCATAAACAACATGCCTTCAATTATTCCAGCAATGAATTCTGGAAATACATTTCATTACAGTCACTTGCGTACACAGACACGACTTTCACCAAGGGAATCAAATTTCTGGAATCAAAGAATGAAAGTTTCAAGAAGGTAACTGTGCGGAGTATCGGTTGAACCCCAAGTTGTAAACGACATCATTACTATGAACATTCAGATCAATGTGAGTTTATTGAAATTGATTGAATCTATTTTTGAACAGAAAATATTAAAAACAATTTGTGGCAATATCTTAATAAGCCAGTAACTGCCACTAAACATCGGTGGTCACTTTTGTATAGTGGATAAGTTACTCGCCTGCAGATAGGAAGATAGTGAGTTCGATCCTTGGCGGAATTCAATTGTACGCATTGGCACAATTACAGCCAACAACTACGCCAAAAATTCCTCATTGAGCTTCAAGTCATCTCATGGCAGGAAGAGCCCCATTCCTGAGCAGATCGGAACTGTTCTGGTGTGTTACATGGTCGCCAAATTGGCGTAGTGACGGAATGCGCCAAGGGTCGCCACCAAAGCGTGATTTGATAAGTAAGGAACAGTAATAACTATCATTTTATTGAAATCAAATCATTGGTAATATCTCCGATTATGAAGAGAAATAAAAAAATGAAAAAGGAAATAGCACATGCCTCCAATCATTGCATCAACGAATTCTGGAAAATACATTTGCGTACAGCCACTTGCGTACACCCACACGACTGTCATCAAGATAACATGAATTTTTTACCTATCTTTTCTTTTAAGGTTATTATTTTCTAATTTTTTTAATAATTTTTTACATTAAAAAGGCAATTTTGATTTTTAAATTTTTAAAACTAATTTACCATGTTCATTTAGAAACAAGGTAGATAATTACCTAAAAAAGTAAGTGATAATCCATTTTTCCCATATTTAAAAATTTTCTTTATAAATTTGAAACTGACGATAAAAACTGACTTTATAAATTTGAAACGAATAATGTAAAGAAAGAAATGGAAAATTAAATCTTATTTCCCATATTTAAAACTAATAATTTCCCACTCATTTAACTAATAATACTCCATTTATTTAACTAAAAATAATTTAACTAATAATTTATTATTAATTAATTACCCATATTTAAATCTAATTTACCATTTTCATTTAGAAACAAGGCGGATAATTACCTGAAACAATAAATGAAAACCCATTTTTCCTATATTTAAAACTTTTTCTTTTTAAATTTGGAACTGACAAATAAGCGGACAGAATAACGAGTAATGTAAAGAAAGAAATGGGAAATTAAATATTATTTCCCATACTCAAAACTAATAACTTCCCACTAATTTAACTAAGAATTTAATATTAATTATTTCCCCATATTTAAAACTAATATACCATTTTCATTTAGAAACAAGGCAGATAATTACCTAAAACAATGAATGAAAATCCCTTTTTCCCATATTTTAAATTTTTTTTTAAAATTTGGAACTGACAGATAAACGGACAGAATAACGAGTAATGTAAAGAAAGAAATGGGAAATTAAATATTATTTCCCATTAAACTAATAATTACCCATTAACTTAACTAATAATTAAACTAACTTAACTAAAACTAATTAAATGAAAATCTACGTAATTCCATTTTTCCTATATGAACTCAGAGTGTGTGCATATTTAATCCAAGGAAAAATTCTTCTGTATTTCTCTTGTTTATTTTCACACGCACACAAATATTTTTGTATATATATATATATATATAAAATTTTGTATATATATTTGTATACATAATTTTTTGTATATATATATATACAAAACATGGACATTCATTTATGCACAATAATACACAAAGAACAAAAAGATGCAAATAAAATAATTAACTAAAAAACAATTATTAAAAATAATGAAACAGTATATTTAAATGTGGAATGGAAGATTTTTTTCTGAAACTTTTTCAAAAATTTACTTTATTTAGCGTTGGAATGTGGGGGTTTACGATACAAATAAAATAATTAATTAAAACAAGAATTAAAAATATTTAAATCAAATAAACACCATATTAATTTTTTTTTAATTTGCAGCTGACGAATAAACAGAAAGAATAACGAGTGATGTAAAGAAAGCAATGGAAAATTAAATATAATTCCCCATATTTAAAACTAATAATTTCCCACTCCTTTAACTAATAATTTAATATTGATTAATTTTTCATAGTTAAAACCAGTTTACCATGTCTGTTTAGAAACAAGGCAGATAATCACCTAAAACAATAAATGAAAATCCATTTTTCCCATATTTAAAATTTGCCTTTTTTAAATTTGCAACTGGCGATTAAACGGACAAAATAACGAGTGATGTCAATAAAAAAATGGAAAATTAAAATAATCAAGTCTCTGAAATACATTGTTAATTTTAGTTTGGGCATGTTTTCAACATAATATGGATATTAAAGATTCCGAACTATTATTTTTTAATAACTCCTAATACAAATGGATTATAAAATAATCCAGCAAAACTCACCACAAGCTGGGCTCTTCTCCTTTGAACATCGTGTAGGCTCCATTTTTATAGAACACCGATTGGTAAACATAAGCTGAAAGGAAATAACTCATTTTAAATTCATGCCGCATCTTTTTTAACAGTGATCATCAAATATTTTCACAATGAAAAATCCTGGGAAGAGACAATTTTAAAGCTTCAGTTATATAAACTAGCTTGATAGATATCGGGTCGGTCTAATTCCACTTGGTCAAACCTAGCCGAATGAGCTGAGCTCTTTCGAATGAAGGCAGAGATGTGCGCCTTTCGTTGTGAAATAGCACCGCTAACGTTGTTGGAACACACCCTATACAAGCCTTTTTAGGGGGCGGTCGAACTCATTCATCCATCCGCAAGTCGGAATTGAGATCCAGATCAGAGACTGACTCAGTACCCCCAGAGGTATCATTTGTGATGGAAACTTCGAGGACTTTGCGTATTGAGCGTGCCCCCAGCTGCCATTATGCAACACAGCGATCTTTGGCCGAGATGAGGACAGAACTCGCTGCCTCTCGGTGACGAGAAAGCAGGCTCCACCAACCGGGTGACAGCGGCCCCACTTGATAGATATAAATATATTAAATACTCAAAAACGGGAACATGATGCGATTCCATCAATTTGAATAACTGCGAAGAAACGATGAAGCTTGGCCGGCTTCCTAGTTTAGGGGTAGAGACTCTACTCCGATATTTGAGCATCACGGGCTCGAGTTCTGGTTCGGGCATGGTTGTTCTTCCCTCATTATTCTATCTGTGGTGTGTGTGAAAGAGCCCCTCCCTTGAATAGGCTGGTCGCAGTGGCCTAGTGTAAAGTTTTGACTTCGGAACTGGGTGTTTTGAGGTTCGGGAAGAGACATTTGGTCTGACAGATTAGCGTTGCTTCAAAACATGACATTAACATACTAAAATAAACTAATCGGCTTCGAAACCGGAGGTTTGTAGTTTCGATTCTCGATTCCACCTTAGAACCACCGTGTGAGCGGGTCTGGTGCACGTTCAATCTGTCAGACCAAATGTCTTCCCGCTGGTGTGGAGATGGTGGTGCCAGCTCAGATGTCATCTGATCGCGGTTCAAAATGACGAGGTCCGTCCCAAAATAGCCCTGGTGTTGCTTCACA
This sequence comes from Argiope trifasciata, assembly GCA_026543055.1. NCBI lineage: Eukaryota > Metazoa > Arthropoda > Arachnida > Araneae > Araneidae > Argiope > Argiope trifasciata. The sequence goes on from JAPMOQ010065912.1 coordinate 314,740, forward strand.
ACGAGACGTTGATATAACTACACTAAACTAAACTAAACTAAAACCTCATCCTTGCAATCAGTTAAAAACAAGATCTCAGCTACCATTCAAAAGCTTTCAAGTGCATTTTCCCTTGATAATGGTCTGGCTATAGTGGCCTGGTCTCGACTTTGGAATTAGAGGGTTTCAAGTGGCCTGGTCTCGACTTTGGAATTAGAGGGTTTCAAGTTCGTAACGCAATTTCCCCGAAGAATCGTCGTGTCAGCGGGTCTGGTGCATGTTAAATCCGTCCGGACCCAACCTCATCTCGGTGATGTGATATGGAGAGGGGAGTGCCAACTAAGGTGACATTCTCGTCACTGACCGCAGTTCAAAATGACACAATCTATCCGAAAATAAAATTGCTTTAAAACGCGGCGTTATTATAACTAAAATAAACGATACTGGTCACTGTGGTTATCCACTGTGGTGTAACTATGTGTCCAAGAAAATTAAAAATTGCTTCTTATCACACTTTCATATAACACCAACTACGTTCAAAGGAAATTTTTTGAAAAATACTATTTTTAAAGAACTATTTAAAGATGTATTGTCAATTATAATTCATAATACTGTAAATAGAAAAAAATAGGAAAATGTGAAGTAGAATTTAAGGAAATTTAACCAAAATGGTTCACACTTTACACAAAATTGTCATGCAGCCATCCTACTTTTCTTTGTGCACAAGTTATTGAATAGAATGATGAAAGAAAGGAACCAAAATATAAGAAACATCTTGAGATGCAAAGAAGTGATGGGTAAAAATACACGTATATACGCATTTTTTTCATAAATTCACAATTTAATTGCTCTAAAAACACCTATAAGTGAAAAAGTGTTTCCCCAACAATCTAACTTTTGGTTCATATCACTGCCCATATTATTTAAAAAAACGCTGGAATGTTTATGTGAATTCCTGTATTAGGTTTTGAGAATATAATGTTAACGGTGCAGAATTTTAAAGAAAATTAAAGCTTTGAAAAAATGGAAGACAAATCTTAGCTGAAAAATGGGATTAGCTTAAAATTTCCCTCGATGATAAGTCAGGCCTTTTTTCCCCAGAAAAGCTAAACTGTTTTGGAAAGTCTGAACTACAAGAGATAACCAAGAAAAATAATAGTCAATGTGGTTCTCTAACCAGTGTTTTAATGTAGTCTAAGAAAATTACCTCTCAGATATGTTTTGAGATACCTATTGAAATGATTCTTATATGATACCTATCAAAATGATACCAATATGATACCTATTGAGATGATACCTATATGATGTCTATTTATCTGATACCTATTAAAATGATACCTATATGATACCAATTAAAATGATACCTATTTGTATGATGCCTATTAAAAAACATATTTACCTTTATTGAGATACTCTAACATTCCTCGCATCGTGTCTGTCCGCAGTTGATTGGTCAGCCTCAAGTAGTGGAGGGTGTAGAGGGTGTAGGCGAAGTCAAACATGATGTGTTCGCCGGATTTCACCATTTCTGCGACGCGCAGAGCTCTCAGGCCGACAGGTGACTTGGGGTCGATGGGGAAAGGCGCCCCGACAACGTCCCCTTAAATAAACATGCGGACAGTTAGTAACGACAGATTAGAAATGCAAGCTTTAGCAAGTAGAGTAGGTGCCAAAATGTATAAAAAGGATAAATGAAATCGCAAAGTATGAAATGAAAAGATGAATGTACAAAATCACATAGTACTGAAATGAAAGATTATATTATAAATTATTCAACATAATTATATTATTTTCATCTGACAGTTTAATTTTCCTCAAAATAAATTAACATACATTCACACTATTAAGCATGTTGATTCACCACAGTACAAAAATCACATAATACTGAAATTAAAGGATGAACAAAATCACTTGATACTGATATGATAAGATGAAAAAAATCACATGGTACTGAAATGAAAAGATGAACAAAATCGCATAGTACTGAAAGGAAAAAATGAACAAAATCCATAGTACTGAAATGATAAGATAGACCGGCGTCCTGGTTTAAAGGTAGCGCATCTTCCCCGTGATCCGGGCGTCCCGGGTTCGAGTCACGGTTCGGGCATGGTTGTTCTGGTGTGATGTGTTCTATCTGTGAGATGAGCCCACCTGTAAAAAGGGGTTGTGAAGCGAAAGCGTGTGTCATCTTCATATGAGCGAGAAGTGTGACTTCTGCCCTCTGGGTCCTCAGGAGTCTTTACCCTCAGAAGCGACTGCACCCCCCTTTCCGAGGAAACACGGACACGACATCATCATCGTTATGAAAAGATAGATGAACAAAATCGCATAGTACTAGAATGAAAAGACGAACAAAATGACATAGTGCTGAAATGGAAAGATGAACAAAATCATATAGTACTGGATTTTCTCACGTAATGCAGTTCATGGAGGATCTTCACTGTTGGATACACTCTCCTCTAACATTTCCCACAAGTAGGCATCAGATCGGAGGAATCGGACACATCAAGGAAGTCAGTACTTCGTTAAATGATTGAGAGTTTCATTCCAACTATTTGAGAGTGTGTAGGTGGGGAGAAAGTCAGCTATTCACCACCCCGAAAGGAGTGCTAGATTGACTGATCGGCTAATGCAAGGTTGGACAATACTTATTCAGCAGTCTGCCGCAACGAATCCAGTCGATACTGCTACTTTCAGTGGTGGCGGGGTGGTCGACTGTATACAAGAAGAAGTACCACGTTAAATGATTTTTTTCTGGAAAATTTCCCTTCTGCATGGCTAGAGATGTTTGAACGGTTTGGCTGGTAGCTCTGTTCTGGTGATATCATTGTCTATTCATCTGAATGTTCATCGCGTGATAACACCTTTTCAAATCCCGAAGAAATGGCTCTAACACTTATTAAACCGTCTTTTTAAATTTCTATTGAAATTGGTTTACCACCTTTTCTGTATGAGTGGAGAAAATGGCCAGTTATAAACATTTTTTCCTCCGTCCGGAGGAAACATTTTCAACCACAACTAACAACTCAACTCAACTTCCTTTTCACTACAACTACACATGCCTCGTCTGCAAACGCAACCACCTGGTGATTGTCCTAGAGTTGTAATGACTGTTGTACGAGTCGAGATACGAGAGTTTATGTACTGTATATTTTGGTGCATACTGTATAATTCTTTATTGTACAGTGCTACAAACATAGTATGACGAAATCAGTCATCCCTTTGATATTACGGTTACTCAAACAAGAGTAAATCTATTAGGAAAAAATATAAATGCATATAAAACTTCCGCTTGTGTGCACATTTATTTGACTTTATACTTTTCGATTAGTAAAGTCAGAGTTCTGAAATTGTTTTTTTTTTTAATATTTTAGATGGTCAAGGACTTTTTTAATATTTCACAGACTTGTAATCAATTAACATTATTTAAATATATTTTGATTACATGGGAAGACAATCATCTTGTAAAGAAATTCATAAAAATTAATTATAAATTGCTGTTAAAATTATAAATAAAAATAATTGTCAGAATGATAAAATTTTATTGTTTAAAACCGTGTTATAGATACATTTATTAAATTTATAACGAACTAGCTATTGCCCACGACTCTGTTCGCGTGGGAATTTTGATGTATGTGTACTAAAAACTATCAAACAATGACAAATCAAAAAAAAAAAAATTAAACCTGATCTAAAAACACATTTAAAAGTATAAGCATATACTTTTCCACGCCATTTGGCATAATGCACCTGTCTGACTTTCCTACGCCAGTTGGGGTAACGCAAAGCAGATTAGACATTTTTTCGTTCCTTTATTCTGTTTTTTTTTTCATTTAAAAGTACTTCAGAATGAATTCGAATGATCGATTCGTGAACAACATTTGATTTTAAATACATCAAAGACAAAGTAAATAAACAGAATAATCTGAAATAATCGATCGAAATTGTGCTAAGCCTAATTTCGACTCTGTTGGGAACATAAACCCGAAGCCTTACTCATCTTTGGCGGGATCTGGCCTCCACCTTTTGGCGCGAAAGTTAGTTTTTAAAGAATAAAAAATGAGCCACTTCATGAACCGGAATAAAAAGTAGCCTATGTTCTATTCCTGACAGTAATCTATCTTTATGCTAAAGGTCATCCCATTCAGTTCATCCGTTCTTGCGCGATGGAGTAACAAACATACATCCAAACTTTCACATTTATAATGTTAGTATAGATTTCTTTAATGAACCTGTTTTTAGTAGCATTTATTTATATTTAGTAGGCCGCGGTGGCCTGGTGGTACGGTCTCGGCTCAGTGTAACACCGAATATGTAAGTGGAGATAACTTCACTCTAGAAATCTGAGTCTCCCAAACATCGAAAATAACTATTTGAATCACCGTTTAATGTTAAATTTCAATACTATTTTCTTCTTCCTTCGCTAGTCACTCCAGTTCTGAGCAACATGCAGGTGCAACACCATACACTGATAGTTCTGAGCAACACGTATTCTAGTGGTTTTGACATAACGTTTTTTTTTTATCGCTATCCACTCTAGTGTATGAATGGTAATGAAACAGCAGATGCGGCAACAAAGACAGTCGCTCTATTTCTACCACGACCACACCCCTGAAGAAACATCTTTCTCCTCATATTCATTCATTATGGTCGTCCTCGTCATCTGACCGCTGTTCGGAATTATGAGGTCCTCATCCAAATAGCCTTAAATAACGGGACGTTAATATAACTCAACTCAACTTTAAATTTAGTGATAAATACCACTGATGAAACAACTTACCGATGACGGAGACACTGGCTTTGGGGGAACCGAAAATATAATGCCTGTATATTTCCTGGTAAGGTATGATGGGGTCTTCTGTCACGTTCAGCTCCAGATACCGCATGAGGTAGGCTTCGTTCCTCATGTCCAGAAGCATGGAAGTGTGGAGATTGACAGGAACGCCATCTGGCTGCGAACAAATCAACCAGGAAATCAGCTTTATTTAGAAATGTAAGTTTTATTACAGGACATTTTGGTTGTTTCTCGTTACAACTTCTTTTACCTTACTCTTGAGATTTATTTTTGAAACAGATGAGCATTTTTATGATATCCAACTACTTGGGTTATCGACCACATTGACGAATTTTTTTCTACTGTTATTTCTTGTAGTTGAGATTTTCCTCGTTTCCAAAACAGTTTAGTTTTTCAAGGAAAAGGAAGGCCTGACCTATCATCTAGGGCAAAGATTTTTTAGCTATTGTTTGTCTTTAGTTTAGTATTCTTAAAACTTCATAATGTTCATAACTCCCACCGTTTACGTGATATACCAAAAACAAATAGATGTATTCACATAAAAATGTCAGTTTTAGTGTTGGTGGAATGCTTTTTCATTTATAGATGTTTTTAGAAAAATTAATTAGCAACTTTATGGAAAAAATGCGTATGCACATATGTTTATACACATGACTTCTTTGCATCTCAAAACTTTTCTCAGATTTCGGTTCCTTGCATTCATCATTAGATTCTACAAGTTGTGTACAAAGAAAAATAGTATGGCTGTATTACCATTTTGTGTAGAATGTTAAACGTTTGAGTTAAATTTCATTAAAATTTACAACACATATTCCTATTTCTCAAAATATATTGTATTTTTAAATAGTTTTGTTGTATTTATAATAATTGACGATACATCTAAAAACCATTGTTTTAAATACTATTTTAAAAATCCAATCCTTAGAAATTTTTCCTCCAAACGTAGTCGGATGCCTAAAGTATACAGCATTTGATGCATAAACTGAATTGCAACTTAAATATTTTTAATAAGAACAACACAAGCAGATCGTGATAGACAGTAGGGCGTTGGACTCGTGTATATTAGGTTGGGAGCTTGAACCCGCCAGCCGAAGATTCCCCGTGTGTGGTGGTGACTGACACACGTATAAATCTGTCGTCGTCACAAAGTCCTTCATGTCGGATAATGAAACGATGATAAGGCTGTTTTGAGACGAACTACATCAAATTTAAAAACCAAATTTATGCCCCTGTATGGTGACGAGGACAATACCTGAACTGACACCACCTCCACACAATAACAGTGTTAGGACAGTTAACCTTGATGGATGCAATATGTTTCACATCAACTTACGCTGAGAGTTCTCTGATTCGGGTCTAAATGACTATTTGAGAGAATGAAAATGCATGAATGAGTATCGGCCCCGTAAAAAGGGTTGTGTCGCTTGAGCAGAAAAGTTTTACTCTTGGCCACTGATGGCGCCACAGAAAAGAGCAAGAGACGCACCCTATTAGCTCAAATCGCTGTCTACGCCACAGCGGGCTTGTCCAATGGCAAGTACCATAAGAAATGACACACACAATTCAAGCACTTAGCATAAGTGACACACACATAGCATTTAGCACAGTTTATTTAAAACCTAAATGTACGTAATCTCCGCTCTACTGAACATTGAAGTCCCTAATATGATTTCAAGAAATTTACAGCGAATCGGAAATTTACATTTTTAGCTAATTGAACCACACCATTATTTTTAATAAACAGGGTCATTCGAAATGAACATAATTAATACAAACGGCTATAACTATTTAACGAAAGAGAATTTTTTGATCAGATAAACGCATAATATAATCGGAGCTTTATTTTTTCTTTCATTTTTTTTTTTTTTTGAAATTGTTTGGCAACTGAGCAAACTTTGTAGATTAATCAGAAATATAATTTTTCACGAAAAATATATTCAATTGATTTCAATAAACTCACGTTGATCTGAATGTTCATAGTAGCGATGTCATTCGCAACTTGGGTTCGACCGATAACGTTCACTTCGATCTTCCCAATCCTGGTGGCAACGATGGGAACGTGAACAATCATATGACTCACTGGTTTCACCTGGAAGGAAAAAAAACTCTTCAAGTTTATCCACAAAAACACACAATGAATCAATGACGAGAAAAAGAGCTATAAATGGATAAGATGAACCTTACATAGATAAGGTGCTGGTGTTCCCCATCAGATGTCTTAGGACTGTAAGATGAAACAATTCCCAAGGGTCCAACTTCCACGAAACGGTAATCGTCTGAAGCCACAAGGATCACTTCTGCCTGCATGGATGAAAATATTAGCTTCAGAAATAAAGACGGTCAATTTTGGTTTGGAAATTTAGTCATAAGATGCAGTAAAAAATAAGAGTGATAAAAGAAAAACTTTGGGATTCTCTCGTCAGCAATATTGTTACGAACGTGTAGTTTTGCTTTCCCTCTCTGATACTGTCATCGTAAGGGAGAGAGATTTACAGTAATGTGTATTAAATAGTGTATGGGTGTGACGTCAGAGCTTCCAAGGCTTGGCGACTTGGCCCTGGGACCAGTGACGTCACTCCCATTCCCTATTCGATATAGATGATTGTAAATCTCTCTTCCTTACGATGACAGTATCAGAGAGGGAAAGCAAAACTGTTCGTTCGTAACAATATCATACTTTGACATAATGTCGTCTACAAAACCCGATATTATCCCCAAAAGGTAACTCTGTGCCAATAACCGCAAACTACTTTTCATTATGATGGCTACAAAGGATTAGCACCCTTTTGCTTATCCTTCCACAAATTTCGAGATAATGGGAGCATTTTTGCCAATCTTTTGTCGCATTTCGCGAGGATTGAGACATTTTTACCAATCTTTTGGCACATTTCCTAAGGTTTGGAGCATTTATGCCAATGTTTTGGCGCATTTCGCGACGGTTAGAACTTTTTTCGCCAGTGCCAGCAGGTCGACGGGATAATCCCAAAATACCAGAAAAATGAACCTCAATTAATTACTGGATTCTAAGTTTGAGATTTTTTCGAAATGGGGGATGCCTAGGTTGTATTTAATGATGAATGGGTATTTGATCATCACGAAATTTTTCTTCGTATTACTAAGGTACAGGAATGTACAACTAGGTCTATGCACATTGTATAATGGTAAAGTATAAGATGATATATATACCGGTACAGTACATATACATTCAATGCACATTGCATTGAAGGTACAGTATAGGGTGATTAGAAATAAAGTAAGGGCCGTGGTAGCCTGGATGGCAGAACGTCAGTCTCCGAAAGGTGGCGAGTTCTGTCCTCGCCTCGGCCAAAGACCACCGTCTTGGCTCATGACAAATGGGGCACGTTCTATATGCAAAGTCCTCCAAGTTCCCATAACAGATGATACCTCAGGGGGTACAGAATCAGGGATGAGTCGGTCTCTGATTTGGATCTAAATTCTGACTCGCAGATGAATGAATGCATGAATGAGCTCGAACGCCTCCTAAGAAGGGTTGTGTGTTCGATGCAAGTCGTCCTTTCACCTGAACGGAGCTCGTTCACAACGGAAGGCTCACGCCTCTGGCTTCATTCGAAAGAGCAGCTCTCATTCGGCCTTGGTATGACTAAGTGGCAACCTCCACTACAAATAAAGTTCCATTTTGAAATGACCATAAAAGGAAAACTGCTTGACCAAATGCTATCAACAGTTTAAAGGAGGACATGGAAATATCCCTTCTTCAAAAAAAAGGGTGAAAAACTCACCAACAGTGGGAAATGCTGGTGTATACAATGCTGTTAAGCAAAATTGGACATGAAGACATCGGTTTAAAATGATCGTTTCTGAAACGTGTTACAAAGCATGTTCAATGTGGCGTCCACCATTTACTAAAAGTAAGTGAAATCTCATTACTGCAATCTCAACAGTAGCTCTTAGCAAATCAGGTGGAATGATATGCCCAGGCCGCTGTATCTCATCTTTCATTTCCACCAAATTGTTAAGATTATCTCCACAAACAGTGCTTTTGAGATAACACACACTGAACATGCTTTGTAAAGCGTTTCAATATTGCATACAGTGCCATTCCCCAAATGGTGGTGAGTTTTTGAACTCCTTTTGATAGAAAATAAGTTGATCTCCTTTAAACTATCACCAAGTTTGGTAACATTTCATTCAATAGTTCTCCTTTTATGATAATTTGAAAGTGGAACTTGAATTATAACCATTTTGTACGTAAATAGATAAAATAGTAATGCTTTGGAAAATAAAAAATTTTGTGCGAGCCTTGAAACATTCGAAGATGCGAAAGTACATTAAGCAAAAACCCTTGTCAAAGGCTGAAATTTTCACCAACTGCGGAGCAGTTTGCATTGTTAAGGCGAGAATTTTACACAATGGCGTAAAGGAAAAAAAATATTACTTTATAGGAATACTTGAATTGCTTAACTTTAACTTTTACTTGCTTTATGAAATGTAATCGTACAAAGCAAGAACAATACTTCTTTTTTAGAATTTTTCGATGAAAATTTGATTTTCAATTTTCATAATGAATTATAAAATTTATTTCAATTTAATCATAAAAATAGTGTATTAAAATAAAAACCGGAAATGAGGTATTGAAAATAATACGATGTGAACTAAGCCATAATGCTATTATAAGTAAAGTTGGGTTCACACGAGGCTAACTATTGCGCGTAATAGAAGATCGTGCCTATTACACAACAGCACAATGGCAACAAGACAACGTTACAATGGTGATCAGAACGGTATAATGGCAGCAAGTCGACGGTACGATGGCAGTTGGTTGTCACGTCGAGACAGCCTTTGGCCATTGTCCCAACTGTTCGTACGAGGACAATATAGGGATAACACTTTAGAATGCAACGATTGAGCGCAATAGTTAGCCTCGTCTGAATCCACCTTAAGTCTTCAACTAAATTTTGCAGCCATGAAATAAAAATAATAATGTTCATAAATATTGCCGCATTGAAACAAAGCGTTGCCGAGTCTGCATCTGATTTCGTATTCCCAAAGATTCTGGACCTTTCTTTCATTGACCAGATGAGTGCTCTGGACTGTTTCCAGAAAGGTATTCTGGAGCACTTCCTGCTTGCATAAAAGCTGAAGATCTCTAGCTCGCAGGTCTCTCAGTTCAGAGTGGAGCTAATAAATGGATTTAACTCTATTTTTTGTGTCGTTCTGAGTTCGATCGACGCGACAATATGATTAAAATTCTTTTGTAAAAAATATTTCAGTCCTAACCATACACTTTTAAGGGTTTTTTTTTATTGTTGTTTTAATTTCTAGAATTTGAATGAAAATTTTTTTTTTAACTTTTAACATTCTGATTAAGTTTCATTTAAAATTTATCACATCGGTTTTTTCAGTGTCGATCGCTTTTAAGAAGGGCCTACCTTGATCTCGATGAACTGGTAGTTGACGACGGTCACCCGCAGGCCGATCTGCTCTCCAAGGGCGGCCTCCTCGGGCCCTTCTACAAGGATGAAGAAGGGCTTTGTTGAGTCAAACTAAAACACGCCGAAAGAGCGAAGGCTTAATCATCTACAGAAACAAAAATCTCTCCACACAGAAATGAAAACGCCGTCAAAAGCAAAAATGCCATTGCAGTTTTAATTGTGATCAGAATCATTCGAGAAATAAACTGTTATTGAACGTTAAAAACGCTGGTTATTGAACACATTGGCGATTTTTTTAAATTGTTATTTATTGTAGATCAGGCTTTCCTCTTTCCAACACAGTTTAGCTATTCTATAAAAAATAAATCGTTTCTATAAAAAATGAACCTTTCAATAAAAAAAACCTTTTCTATAAAAAATAAACCTTATAGGAAAAGGAAGGCCTCATCTATCATCTAGGGTCACATATTTTTTCAGCTAAAATGTGTCTTTCACCAATTTTCACAAAACTTTAATTTTCTCAAAAATTCTCCGCCGTTAGCACAAAATCTCAAAAATTAACAGAGGTATTTTCAGAAAAATTTCAACTTGTGTTTTAAACAATAAGGGCAATGAAATGAACCAAAATGTTTATAATTGGTGAGATACTTTTTTCATTTACAGGTGTTTTTAGAAAATTAATTTGTGAATTTATGTGAAAATACTTAAATACGTATTTTCTTACCCATAACGTTTTAGCAACTCAAACTTTTTCTTAGATTTTGGTTTATTATAATATTCTATAAGGATATAATAGGATACATATATATAATACTAAAAATAGGATTGCTGCATTACAATTTTGTGCAGAGAGTTAACCGTTTTAGTTAAACTTCATTAAAATTTAATACAAATTTTCTCATTTCTCAAAATATCAAATAGATATTTTTGTATTTATAGTGTTTATAATTAACAAAACTTCTAAATTTTTCTTCCAAATTAAAAACTTCCACTTTTTCAAAAACTTTTCTTCGAACGTAGTCGAGTACCTTAAAAAATATTACAGATGACGGGTTGAATTAATTTAGGATTAATCCTGTTTTTCCCTAAAAACAACTGAGTAGTAACCACGAAAAATCTCGAATAAACTAAAAGTCTGTATAAAAATTGAAGTTCATTATTGTGTTCAGAAGTTATTTATTGAAATAAAATAAATTATTATTTACCACATTTAAATCTTTTAGAAGGTAAAACTGAATTTAATGATGGACCAAAAAATTAATTATTCTTTGAAGCTTAGTAAAAATAATAAAAGAAAATTTTTGTGGCAGAGATAAAATTGCAATTCTGAAGTATTCTATTTTCTGTAGTTATATTTTTAAAAAATACGTTTGGTTCAGCAAAACTGTTTCGTATTTGTTGAAGTTTCAACACTTTCGTTTGAAATTCAAATTTTAGTTTTACACCAAGCAGCAGCAAATTAAACAGATATGAGCAAAATATCATATGATTTCTATAATAATGTGAGTTATGTGACTACAGAAAGGCGAAGATTAAAAATATTTTTCTGAGAAATTACTGAGTCAGAGGTACATAAATATTTATATGCAAATTTTAGAAACTCCTGGCAAAAAAGTTGGCAGCCTAAAATGGCCAGTTTATATTTACTGTTTATTATGTACAATATTTTCATTTATATAAATAAAAAGGAATGTTTGTCTGTATGTCTCTTATGCCTTCCTAAACCGGTGATCCGATGGTGATGAAACTGAGTCAGCTTATTGTTTACATCTACAGGATGGCTATAGGGATAGTACATTTATCTAAAGTTTTAAAAAAATTTCGAATCTCAATTGCATCTATTGACCAAGGATTCATCTCTAAATTACTCGCCAGAGAGACAATAGACTATGTAGAAATAATAAGTCTAAGTTAAAGGTCAATATTTTGTATCTATAGTACGAAAATGACATACAAGTCATTCTCAGATATAAAAACTTTATGATAGATTATGCGATAATGTTTAGGGGAAACCAGCCATGGGGTTTTAAATTTTATTTAAATTTCTGCGTACTTCGTAGTAACCACCAAAAACATTGTAGTAGAAATAATTTTGCGCCACCTTAACTTTAAAAAATTACTTTTTCAACTATATCGATGCTTTTATGGTATAAATATATTTTCTATGTTGAATCAATTTTAATCACCTTTTCTAAAATTGAGTTTGAGAATCCCAAACGAATATTAAACGAATCACGAGCTATAAAATGCAGTTTCTTTCATCACCATTCCGAAAGAACACCAAGCATTAGAATTCGAAAAGTATGCACAAATCTGATATATAAAAATGAATATTTGTCTGTTCGTATTTTATGTGCTGTCGTATCCTTCGTCCTATTTCGATGAAACATTGCCAAAGGATGGATGGATGGCTATTAATATGATTTTTTTTCGGCGGCAGCAACACGCCGGGTGCCAGCTAGTATAGGTATAAAAGCTTTTTGAAGACTTGAACTGAAGACGAGAAAAAATATGTGCTTATTTCGCCTTGCCGCGTTATCCACTAACCCAAGCATCACGATAACGTCTGAGGTGTCTTGGATTCTTAATATAGAAAACTTTAAAAATTTCAAAGTTACTATTAAAAAAGGTTTAAAGTTACTATTATTTACTCGGTTCCTATTTTATATAAAATGGGAACCTAGAGTGAAAAAAAGGTTTCAGAACTTACGATGATGTACTCCGGCAAAATATGCAGACCATACACTTTATTCATTCCAATAGCATTCAGAGCGTAAGCGGAAGGTCCTTTGGGTGCGATGGTGTTCACGTACTCTTCTTGGTCTTCCCTATAGGAACGAATCAGAGCATTTTATGGAGGATATGCAGTGCGGTTGTAATTAAACTTCACCTATAAACAACAAGGGCAACATATTGCACAGCTTCTCCTCTTGCATAATTTTGTTATAAAATGCTCCTGTTTCTGCTAACTGAAATGTTTCTTTAACTCAAACAGAGTACTGGTAGATTTTTCTTACCTTTACTTAATGTGGTTCGATGGCAAGGTGATCAGGAACTAGTTAATGAACGATAATATTGCTTCTGAATTCTGTTTAATGGGTTAAATTAAGCGTTTTATGAGTTAAACAAATGATAATATTGCTTCTGGATTTCGCTTAATGGGTTAAACAAACGATGATATTGCTTCTGGATTCACTTTAATAGGTTAAATAAACAATAATATTGCTTCTGGGTTCACTTTAATGGGTTAAATGAAACGTATTGCAGAAGAAGCGTCCTCTGGTGGACATTCTGAGACTATTTTTTCCCGAAATTCCGTGAGCGCATCTTGTGCATTGTCTATATACTGAATTTCGTTGCAATTCGTTTATTCGATTGCATTGTAGAATGCTCTTTAAAGGGAAGGATAATTTTAACTACAGTACGCTTAAAACTCCAAGAAACAGTAAATTGTGTCTTTAATTTCATATTCATAATAAAAGAATACTTGTAATATTATGAGCAATGATTTCTTAATAATGACCCATATTCAACATTAGAATTACAAATTCATTGTCTAAACAATTTTACTTTAATGTCTGTTCAATATCTTTTAATGAGCTATCCTAATTCACACTTTAATGGGCAAATTATTTATTTTAATTGATTAATATTATTTAGTTAGTTAATGATTATTAATAATTATTAATTAATCACTATTTATTTATTTAATTATTGATTAATTGGTTATTAATTTTTATTTAATTAATTATTATTAATAAAAAATAAGATTAATTAATTATTTCATATTAATTAATTAATTATAAGGCAATATTTTCTATTTTATGACTTCAGAGCACCTGAAAACTTTAGATTTCTAGTCAACCACGTAAAATGATGAATTTTTAAGTCTGTGGAAAATCCCCCCGTGAGTACAAAGTTTATCAGATCTGAATTAAAATTAAGATTGAATTTCGGTTATAAAAAAGGCAGAAATATCACGTAATATCTGAATATGAAACACATATATTCTGATTTCAGCAAATTTCATTATTTAAACAATTTAACTGCTGTTAGCATGCAGGCATATTAAAATATCATTAACAGATCAAATATCTAGTTGATCGTGCATTTGTGAAAAATGTCAACATTATAACAAATATTGCAAACTTAGCATACACTAATTACAAAATTTTACTATTCTACAATTTAAAAGTGTTATAGGTATACAACCATTTAGGCAACGAGATATTTAACTACTGGTTCTTTTTGTCTGATAAATAATTTGTTGCTATCAACCGACTCGAAATATCATCGCCTGGGAGTATAATTTGATAACAAGAAATTCTTCTTTGTGATAACAAGAAAGTTTTCCACGGTTATGGAAGTCTTATCACCGAAGTCACAGGGTTAAATAATACTGAATGACCGGAATGCCGCAACATTGGCGGGAACTGCGGTTGAGTGCTAAGGGACAGTTCTTCAACCCTTTATTGACTGACGGTACTTGAAAGCCCCATTTCAACCTAGCACATATCTCTACTGCGTGACTATTTTTGCTGATGAACATGGAGAATGTGGCCCAAATAACATGAATAGGAGATAAAAGTAGGAATCGAAAATATTTAACTAATAATTAAATGAACTGAGATATTTCTGTTCATTATATTTTTTCTCTGATGATTCTGCAAAGGAAACTGAACGACTTTAGCAAAAATGAAGTTGGGAAAATGGATGGCAACATAATTCGGTAAATAAAGGGTTAAAAGATCAAATAACGTTATATGCCAGACGAATAAACGCCGTTATATTGTGAGCCATAGTCAAAAATCTCAGGAACAGCATGTAATTATTGGAACAACAGGCTGGTAGTCACTGTAAGTCAAGTTTCCAAGTTGCTATAATAAACATTTTTCGTTGCCATTTGGTGTGCTGTTTACTTTTTCCATTGGCATTTGGTGTGTTGCTATCTACTGTTTTCATTGGCATTTAGTGCGCGGTTATTTACTGCTTTCATTGGCATTGGCTGTGATGCTATTTACCGTTTCCATTGACACTTATATATTCTTTTTCACAATTTATGCGCTTGTAGCACCAGAAGTTTTAGTAATATTTTTTGGACAAATGGAAATCGCATACTTTAATGTGTGTGGTGGCCAAATTTTGTTAGATTTCTTCCAGTATATAACACGCTAGAAAGCTCCGAATACCTTTTATTTCTTGATACCTCTCTCTGAATACTCTGACTGGTCACTTACCCAATAATCTTATTCTTCCAGGCGAAGTTCCCTGCAGTGGCATCGAAAAAGGCATTTTGTCTGTTTCTACGATACAGGTAGAATTCGAACAAGTCTTTGTCTTCGTTCAGCTGAATTTGGAAACCTTCAGAAAGAAAAGAAATTTTTTTATTACATCAATTATACTTCAAACTTTAATACTTGTTAAATCAATTATATTTCAAACTTTAATACTAGTTATATCAATTATACTTCAATCTTTAATGCTTGTTACGTAAATTTTGATTCTGCAATAGATTCATTTTTCACCATATATTTCATTCACTCTTCACCAACATGTTTTCATTTAAAATAATGTAATAAATAAAATAATGTGATCTCTAGGATTATCACTGGATATAGAAAGAATAATTTAATTATGAATGAAATGTTGAATTAAAGTGAACATAACTTACGAAGATTTTTTTCAATATGTACCAATTTTTGCAACTATTTTAAAGAATTTACATTGATACAAAACCTAGTTTACATTAAATTACAAAAATAATTTATAACCATTACGAGCAATTTATAAAAATAACTTGGGAATCTATTTATTATATGCAAATAAGAATTCTTTGGTTTATGCGCGATCTAGTTCAAATTTTATATCACAAATACGCACTCTAAATGTAATTATATATATATATATATATATATATATATATAATTACATGTCTAAATGTATTTATATATTTACAAGTTGTATACAAATGTACACTCTACATTTTCTTACTCTTATCACCCAGAATATAGGTTTAAATCCAATTTTTTATTTTGTAATAACTACGTATACGTTGAAAAACAGAATAGATTGTTGTAAAGAACGAAATATGCTTTGCACCAAAGCGATGGAATTTTTTTTTGCTTTATAAAGATGATCTTCATTTGCTTTCATTGAAAATGCATATGAACGAATGTGGTAATATCTTAATAAGCCAGTAACAGCCACTAGACACCAGTGTTCGCTTTTATCGGATGTTTAAGTGACTGGACTTCAAACCCAAACATCGCAGGTTCGATTCTTGGCGGAATTCAACATACACATTGGTACAATACCGCCATTACTACCGTCACATGAAGATGTACAGGGTGCGCCAGAGAGAGTTACTTATCTGAAAAAACTTCCGAGCGGTAAGTTGGGTAGGTAGAGGGGTGATAGGTAGTTTTCCTGGAGGGAAAAGTCCCCAAGTTTTTTCCCCATCTAGTCAGTTGCTATCACACTCTGTTCTAGAAGGCAACGGGCCTTCGCCGTCGAGAGCTCTTTTTCTAACGGACGCTCACTTGTTGCTAGGTAACGTGCCTTCCACCTCATAAACCCGTTCCTGGCCGTCATTCGATTCTGTCGTGGGTCAACTCATTTCGGGAGTGTCGCTAAACACAGAAATGGACCACCAGAACTCCAGAAAATGTCGAAAGAGTGAAGCAATCAGTTCTGCGTTCGACTCGCAAACACTCAGCTGCTCTGGGAATTTCTGATACTACGAGACCTTCCTACATCTCTCTCTCCATGAAGACCTTCCATTGCATCCTCATAAATTGGTTTCCCAAAATAGCCCTCGTGTTGCTTTAAACGGGACGTTAATATAACTTAACTAAACTAAGCTAAACTCATAAATTGGTTGTTGAGCAAGAATGAACTTAAAGCGATTTTGTTGCCCGTCAAAATGCATGTGAAATGCTGCTTGACAACCTGCCTGGAGACGCGGTCGTTTTTTTCAGTGACGAGGCCCACTTTGAAATCCCTAGTTTGTGTCGATCGACCACGGACCATAGCTCAACTCAAGAAAAACATACCGATTGATATGCTACAAAGAGTGGACGTGAACTTCAAAGATCGACTTAATCAGTGTTTGCGTAATAAGGGTCGCCATTTAACCGATGTCATTTTCAAAGCTGTACGAAAAAAAAAAACTGGGATATTGTATTCTCAAATAAAAAAGAATTAAAACAATAACTGAAGTATTTTTGCTTTTATTGACCTTTCAAATAAGTTTCTCTGGCGTGCATCAGATATTCATATACATACATCAGCATTCAGCATATAATGTAAAAATCGAAACTTTTATTATAATAAAAAATATTATTTAAAAATGCATCTGGATTTTATTATGTTCATTCCCCACCATGTTCTATACTCACAGCTTCCTTCATCCGTTCCATCATCACAATCCCTGACACCGTCGCATCGCTTGTGAGTCGGGTAACACTGACCGGACAGACAGCTGCTGAGATCGTACGACGCATTGCAGAAGTCTAAGAAGAAGCAAGCATACTGCATTAATAAATTAAATAATTATGCAAACAGTCATATTAATTATTAATAGAGGCTTAAGTTATATGTTAAAAAACCATTAGAAAGATAATTTTTTAATCTTTAATTTGATGTAAAAATCATCTTTGGGCGGTAATATTTTCGGAAGTTATAGCAGAAAAACATTGAAATTTCGCTTAAATTTTAATGAATTCGAATTCTAATTAAAAAATCGAAAAAAGGGCTCCGAGGTGCACCTCCAAGGTATACATGTATCAAATTTGGTAGCTGTGGGTTCAAAGGCCTGGCCTGTAGAGTGCAAACACACTCACACACATTGAAATTTATTATAGTTATAGATTGATAATTATGGAAACAATCTGTTACACATTCACTTATTTCATATAAATATGAATTTTTTTTTTCATTTTTCTAACACTGACAATTCCATGAATATGGAAATGCAGCAAATGCCCTTTCAAAGACGAAAACCATCTCTTGAATATCATTGGTAAATCCATTCCGTTTGAGTGAAGGTATACGACTACTTTAAAAACATTGATTATCGACCACATGGGCGAATTTTTTTAAAACTATTATTTCTTGTAGTTCAGAAGTTTCTCTTTTCAAAACAGTTTATTTTTTCTAAGAAAAGGAAGGCCAGAACCAGAGTCACATATTTTTCAATTTAAATTTGTCTCTAACTACAATTTTCTCAGAACTTTCATTTTCATCAAAATTCTCCACCATTATCATTACATCTCAAACACAATTTTTTCGATTCCAATTTTTAATTCCGCTTCCGTAAATAGTTTCAATTTGTTTCCTAAATTATTCTAATCTAGGTTTGCTTCATAAATAGGTTTTATTTCATTTGGCTTTTAGGTTTGTTCACTTTTTGTAGTTTAATACAGAATTAAATTTTTATTCCAATTTCGACATCATTTGTTTCGTTTCCCAAAAACATTTTCAGTTCCGGTTTCCGAAATAGTTTAATCTTTTAATGAATTGTGGAAGTTGGTTTTAATTATATAATGTTTTAATGGTTTATATATATATATATATATATATATATATATATATATATATATATATATATATTACGACATAGCGTTAATTAATCCGAATTTAGTTTTAAATAACACGAGCACTTGTGTTTATACTGCCATCATGATGAACGTGAAACGGTATCATTCTTAAAGTTTTTCTGGCTATAAAATGCCTAAGAAACAAAAACAAATCAATTTTTTGTATAAGTTATCAGCCATATATTTTTATATCAGTAAGAAATTCACGGGACTTACTGGGCATTTCAGATATCACCAGATTCGTAAAAACGACCAGATTGGAATTCTGGAAAGGAAATGATCTGATTGGAGAATGATTCAACAGAAGACATTGCAGTTACATATGCAATTACCAAACAAATTTACAACACGCGTAAATCTAAAAGAAGTAGAAGAGATGGACGTGCGATTACCTCGAACGAGTTCTTGGTGTCCCTTGCGGAGTTGTGAGTGACGTAGTAGGAAATCTTTTCAGGGGATCCGTCCCTGTGCCTCCAGAAGGCTCGATCGAATGTCAGGTAATCCTTCTCGAAAGCGTACATCGCTTCATAGATCTGCAAAGAGCGATTCGTACATTATCATTGGCCTTTCAGAGAGCTATTCATTCAATGTTTCCTTCAATACCCAAGCAGCACACAGATATGGTACAATATTGTATGGCATTAATCAATATTCGCAATATTGTTTAATATTGTGGGGTATTGTTGAATATCATATAATATCGCACAATACTGTTTAATATCGCACAAAATTGTATAGTTTGGAATGATATTGGTAATTTTCGCAATATTGTTTAATATTTTGGAATATTTGAATATTTGGAATTTGTTGAATATTACAGAATATCGCATAATATTGTATAGTACGGTATAATATTGATCAATATTCGCAATATTGTTTAATATCGCACAATATTGTTTAATGTCATATAATATCGCACAATGTTGTTTAATGTCATATAATATCGCGAAATATTGTACAATATAGTGCAATAGATTGTGTTACCTGGGTATTTTAAGAAACAGAATGTTTCGTAAGGTATTAAATTCCAGGTGGACAAAGTGTTCATAAAAATTTTAAAAATTCATAAAACCCCATAAAATAAATAAAATAAAAGGTTCGGCATTCACTAACCGTGGTACATTTTTTTAAGATAAGAAAAAAAATTTCATCACCATATAATCTCTCAGTTCGTTTGAGAAATATAAAATATAAAAGTAGAGTACTAATTAATAGGTGTCAAAAAAGTCCCATATTGCGTCTATTACTTATGAAACAACTGGTAATAATACACGTTTTAGTAATAATGCATTTATTTCGCGTTTGTTCATTCTGTAAAAAAATTGATAGTTAGTTCTGTTGCTGTTGGCGACCGCTAAGATCTAACTCGCGATCTTCGAGGTCGTAGCCATATGACATGACCACAAGACTAAAAGTGACCACTCCGCCTTGAGGATGTTATCCAGCTTCCCTCACAACACTCCCCCTCCAGTGAGAGGGGAGACGAACGATATTTTGTTGCTGTTTTAGTGGGCATCTTATTGGGTGGGGAATTTTTTAATGCGTCTTACCTAGTTTTGTTTGGCTGATTATTTATAAGCTTCATTCTTATCTATTTTATTGGTTGATTATTTCTCGCCATTTTTTATTTAGTTCATTGGCTGATTATTTATCGCCCTTTTGCTATTCATTGGCTGATTATTGATCGCCATTTTTTATTCATTGGCTGATTATTGATCGCCATTTTTTATTCATTGGCTGATTATTGATCGCCATTTTTTACGGACAGAAGGCGCCACAACAGCTGAACGAAGTACACTTATAATGTGAAGTTATACAGTTCTTGTGAAATATATTACAGTTCTTATAATGGGACAAATCTACATGAAGTTCATTCCACACTTACGGAGGTGACCGTGAGTTGTTGGCGGCCGTGCGTCGACATGTGGTCGCTGTCAAAGCCCCAGATTCCGATGTTCGATTCGGACGTGAGTCGGGGAATTAATTCTATGAGATTTCCGGATCGTTCCTGCTTCATGTTCACATCCAGAACAAACTACGAAGAAAGGACAACATTATAAATCAACTTATCTTTGGCATAAAATAGATCTAAAAAGTATAGTCACACAAAATCAGGAAAAAATCAGATCACACAAAATCAGGATTTTTCTGGAAATGTCGAATATTTTCCAGAAAATTAATGAATCACCACAAATAAAAATGATTTGAGTTTGAAACGGATTACTATTTATATATATAACCCTTTGCGGTGGATGCAGCACATTGGCGGCATAAAAGTCGGTGCCGCATATATGGCTGCAAGATGTTATTCACACATTGTGTAAGGTGTTTATATATGTTTCTATATATATATATATATATAAAATAATAATATATAATCCCAACACCAAGAAAAAGTTATTGTACTGTAATGAAATTTTAGGAATACATTTGTCTAGGTAACATATTTAATTGATTAAAGTTTCAAGATCACAGGTAGAGAAATTGGCGAGAAGAGCCATTTCAAATGTGAAATGCTGCTACATTAGTAACCGGTGTAACCACCAGAATTTTGAATGCAAGCATGCATTGTGTCGTACAGGTGTCAGATATCAGTTTGTGAAATGGAATTCCATGCCTGTTGCACTAGGGAGGTCAATGCAGGGACGGTTAATGCTGGTTGTGGATGACGCTGGAGTTGTCGTCCAATGATGTCCCAAACGTGATCGGTTAGAGAAAGATCTGGTGATCTAGCAGGCCAAGGCAACATGTCGACACTCTGTAGAGCATGTTGGGTTACAACAGCGGTATGAGGGGGAGCGTTATCCTGTTAGAAAACACCCCCTTGAATGCTGTTCAGGAATGGCAGCACAACATGTTGTGTCACTAGACTGACGTACAAATTTGCAGTCAGGGTACGTGGTATAACCACGAGAGTGCTCCAGCTGTCATACGAAATTGCTCCCCAAACCATAACTCCAGGAGTAGGCTCTGTGTGTCTAGGCCGCAGATAGGTCACTAGCAGGCGTTCACCAGGCCTCCTTCTAACCAACAAACGGCTATCACTGCGACCAAGGCAGAACCGGCTTTCATCAGAAAACACAACAGATTTCCCCTCCGTCCTCCAATGAGCTCTAGCTTGACACCACTCACGACGCAAACGGCAGTGGTTTGGAGTCAATGAAATGCACTGTACAGGGCGTCTAGTTCGGAGCTGTCCTTGAAGTAACCGATTTGTAACAGTTCGTTGTGTCACAATGGTGCCAACTGCAACTCGAATTTCAGCTGCAGACGCAGTACGATTAGCTACAGCCATACGCCAAATACGACTGTCTTCCCTCTCAGTAGTACCACCGGAACCTGGTCTTCTTGAGGCAGTACCTTCCCTTGACCACTGCCGCCAATACTCATGCACAGTGGATACATTCCTTCCAAGTCTTTCAGCAATATCGCGGAAAGAAAACCCACTTTCTCGTAGCCCTACTACATGACCTCTTTCAAACTCAGTGAGCTGTTGATAATGGCTTCTTTGTCTTCTCAGAGGCATCCTTGACTAACAGTAACCCACTACGTCAAATATCAACTGTAAATAATGATCACGAACCTTACAGCGCTTATTTAAAGCAAACCTCATTTGCATGTTCATAGTGTCGCTACCAGCGCCACACTTACGCGCGTAGCTCGAAACTTGAATCGACGCCATCTTTCAGATGTATAAACACGCCTACCAAATTTGGTTTATCTAGCAGAGCTCCTTCCTAGTGTTGGGAATTTTTTTTCTATCAGTGTATATATATATATATATATATATATATACAATGTGTTAACATACATTAACAAATTGTGTATAGGTTAACAGACAGACAGACACAGAGAGAGTGAGAGTGAGAGAGAGAGAGGTAGACAGACAGACAGACAGACAAACAGAGAGACAGACAGACAGACAGACAGATAGATAGATAGATAGATCGCTTAGAAATTGCCCCAGTTCTGTGATGGTTTTGCAAAATATCACACTTTGGAAAATTGCAGAAATTAAAAATTTACGTTTTTGTGTATAATAAGCACTTTTAAACACAACAAATCAGTTTCAACGCATTCAGTGTTTTCTAACATCCATATGTTTGCTTTCAACCACTCAGAGAGAAATGACTCCTCAAAGCTCAATTGGCTCCGACTAGCTGGTACTCCCATCAGAGAAATCTGCCGATCGCAACGGGTTAAACGCTTTTGGATATAGAACGATTCAGCTTTCTGTGGCTATTATAAAATCACTCATTCGGAAACAAAATAATATAAAAAAATGTTTAGAATGTACTGAATAAAAATTTGCTTTTCCAAAATCAGAAAATTAGAACATTATATTATGATAAATTAAAATGTAAATTCTATCGACGGATAATTCTATAACCGTTGTTCGCAGTAAAGGCTGCCAATGTTCATTTCTTTCATCGCAAAACTCATCAAGAGCAGAATTGCTGTCAGAGAAATGTTTTCATAGCATTAAGTTACAAACTATTGTTTAGTTCCATAAAAAAGTGTATTGTATTATTAGACAGTAATACTTTTGAAAATGCATCACTTCGACAGCCGTAGAGTCGTCTGGTTGATTCAATTGTGAATTATTTTGACAGTAAGTTGAGAAAAAACTTTTGAATGTTTTTGTGAATACACCAACCCTTATTCCTTACCGAATGACTCATTTACTTTTCAATCGTACTGCTAGACAGAAGGCTATTTGCCGGCTTCCTGGCGTAGGAGTAGCGTGTCTTCCTGTCCCGGCTCGGGCATGGCTGTTACTCTGTGTGTTCTCTATGTGAGTAATGTGAATGTGTTCCCCTGTGAAAAGAGGCTGTGCAAGTGGAATGTGTGTAGCATGAAGTAGCTAAGTGGCCCTCGTTGGTGCTACCGAAAAAACAAGAGACTCTCCTTTCGGCTTAAATCGCCGACAGTATCTGTCAGCGGCTCGTAAAGTGCCATAAGTCAAAAACAACAGAAGTATATTTAAAAATATTAAATTACATTGATGAAGCACATGGCTTTTGTTACACTATTAATTGGACAGATAGAACTGATATTTTTACGAAAACGTTTTTTTTTGGCTATTGTTATTGCTTATTCCCCTTAGATTGGAAACCACAATAAGAAATCGGGAAAGGGGGTTCTAAGGTTAAAGATCCTAGACCACCCGAGGGCAGAAGCCTGACTTCTAGATCATATGAATATGACACTCACACACTCGCTTGCACAACCCCTTTTTACGGGTTTAGTTTAGTTTAGTTATATTAACGTACAGTTGTACAGCAACACTAGGGCTATTTTTAGAAGGACCTCGTCACTTTGAACCACGGTCAGATGACGAGGACGACACCTGAGCTGGAGCCCCCCTCTCCACACCAGCGGGAAGACGCTTGGCACCGACGGATCTCACACCACAGTTCTTCGAGAGAATCGAGTCTGGAACCTAAAACCCACCGGTTCCGAAGCCGAGACCTGACCACCAGGCCATCGCGACCCCAGAATACAAAGTGGAAACCCCTTTCTACAGGGGTGCCCTTTAACACACCTCACGGAAAGAACACAGGATTCGAATACGAGAGGTACAGAAGACGTGATACCCCTAGATCTAGGCAAACAATGTGTGAAAAAGGAGATGTACTCACCTTCCGCTTGTTGATGGCATCGACGGGCAGCACGACGCTGTCGGTGAACACCTCCCCGTCGTTGGCGATGTGGTAGACGACCATGTGGAAGACGGGGGCCATCTCGGGGGAGACGGGCACGGAGAAGGTGGTGATGCTGTGGATCATCCCCGACACCTTCTCGGTGCCGGATTGCACGATGATGCCCTTGGCGATCACCTGGGGGAAATCAACGCCATATATTGAATTTGGCGGTATATTTGGATGGTATTTTGGAGGTATATTTGTGTGGTATTTTGTTTATAATCGAGTATTTTGATTAATTTTTTAAAAAAGGGAATCTTTCTTTAAAAATTAACTCAAACTATATATATATATATATATATATAGTTCAATTCAATTCCTACATGGGTCAACAAAGAAAAATTTTATCTTAGTTACTTTTCATTAAAATATTATCAAAAAATTATTGATATTTGCACGAATTGAACTCTCAGTATTCATTTTCGCGTGAAAACTACTATCCTGATGATTTCAATTTTCATTTCTAACTGCTAAAACACTATTTAAAGTATTAAACTTTAATTAATGAATTAATATTTGAAAAAAATTCATCAGCAACTATAATAATGGATTTGAACTTGAGAGGATGAATAAAAAGTATTTAATTAACGATTAAAAATTTGAACAAGATATATATATATATATATAGGGAGATTGTGACCTAATAGAAGAAATTTAAGAAATAGGTTAACATAAATGCTCAATTTATTTTTTTGCAATTACTTTCGTATATCGTTTAATCTTTTACATGATTTTAATTTATTTTAATGTTTTTAAAAAGCTTGTTTACTTGCAATCAATCACTAAATTAATATTAAAAATATATGATCAGAATTTTTGTAGGTTTAAAATATGCTAGATTTTAAAAAAATTTAAAAATTGATAATCCGTTTTACGGAAAAATTTGATTATAAAATTGTACAAATAAAATCCACGATATTTATAAAAATTAAATTATATCTTAAAATGGCTACCGTCCTCCTGCTGGTGTGGTGTGGTGTGGAGAGGGGGGTGCCAGTTCAGGTGTCGTCCTCGTCATCTGATCTTGGTTCAAAATTACGAGGTCCGTCCCAAAATAGCCCCCGTGTTGCTTTAAATGGGACGTTAATATAACTAAACTAAACTAAAATGGCTGCTTTTTAACTGCAAAAAAAAAAAATGCTTCGTTTGATATTTTTTTCAAAAACTATTTTTTTAATTAATCTGTGACTTTTTGATCATTATTCGTAATCAAAATTAATTTTGTAATTTTTAAAATTTTTAGAAATTAATAGTTCATTTCATTAAAAGAAACAAGAAAAAAGCGGAAACCAATGAGTGCTAGGATTAAAATTACAGCTTACCAAATAATTGAAGAGTTTTAAGTGAAAATTAGTCCATACGTGAAATACGGCATATTCTCCTGCCTGGAAGATAAAAATAATAATGAAAATCCATTTTTATAATATATTTAGTCACAATTAAGAAATGATCTTGTTTCGGTCATCCGGAAAATCGTGAGATATGAAAAAATGATACGCGTATAAATTCGGGCCAACTTTTATAGTAGCAAATTTAGAAATTCTGACCTTCATATTTTTCAAACTCGGATAATTGAATTCTGCCTTACAGAAAAAAAATACAATTTAATATTTTCCTGAGTTAATAACACTTGGTTTTTACTAAGAAGAAAGCAAATTGCTTATATTTATTTGCAAAATGATTGGTGATATATCATATGCATCATGCGCGTACAGGTATAGGAGGAAATAGTAAATATCGAATAAAATTACCTCGTGTCACAACAGTGTGCTACGTAATTTTTTAAAATTCTTTATATTGAAGCATTTTTAAAATCCCCGCGCACCGCAAAGTATCGCGCGGGTCCTACAGAAGTAAGTATTCAACACATAACAAAAGAAAATATGAAAACAGTTATGAAGGATTAATAAAAGAATAAAATAAATTTAAGTTAAAAATAAGAAACATTTAACAGGTGTCAATAATAAATGTACAAAACTTATCCAAGAGCACTTGTGTTGGAAACAAGTGGAGGAAAATGTGGATGAAAATCTAATGAGGCCACTTTATATGATTGGCTTGGAGAGCCAGTCTTGGGTTCTGTCTTGCTGCGATAAACTTGGAACCTAGAAGGAGCCCTTGTTCAACACTTTCCTCGCCACCAATGTTACAGTCACAGGTAGATGAGGGAGACTAGTTAAATTTATACAGATAGCATTTAAAGTTACCATGCCCAGTGAGAAATTGGGTTGATTCGATAATTTGTATAAAAAAGATGGCATGACCGATAGAACACAGAATAACAACCATGCCCGAACCGGGACGCCCAGATCTCGGGGATCGTCATCACCAGATCACCCCTAAACAGGAGGTGTCATCATGGTTCGAAGAGATTTTCCTTATTGCGAGCATTGGTTAAACATCGTAAAGCATTGGTTTACATAGGTAGAACATTGCATCAAAACCTTATGATTTGTTGTTGTCGTGTCCGTGTTAACACGGAAAAAGGTTGAAGTGGTTTCTGAGGGTAAAGACCCCTGAACACCCAAAAGCAGAAGTCTGACATCTAGCTCAAATGAAGATGACACTGAATTAGAAAAATTAATTAATTACTTAATTAGAAAAATGAAGTTTTGGATTAATGAAAAAAATTCATGTATACGCGTTGTTGCTTGTAAATGTTGCATACGAGTATTGCTTCTATAAATTCGTACCAAACTGTGTTAACTTATGAATTAAATAAACATTTTTCTTCATTGTTGATATTCGGCTATCCTAGTGTCCAATTTTGCTTTTCTTTGTCGTATTTATTCATTTTTCATATCAATTTATTTGCCCCGAAATAGGAAATAAAAAAAAATAATAATTCGCCAGTTATAATGCAATATTCTGATAAATATTTGCTCCTATTGTATTAATGCTAAATAAATCCACGCTGTTGTCCCGTACTTCATAAATATTGATGTTTTCCCGATAGCTCTTTGAATGCAAGGTCGTTAGATGACCTTGCATTCTACGATATTGTTTCGGATTTGTTCATGAATATGAAATTCAGTAGAAGGATTTCTCATATCCTAACTCTAAAAGAAAATTTGTCAGAATTCAAACAATGCTCAACGGAGATTTCTTTGCATCGTATAGAAGCCGTTGATTTGCATATTTAAATCAAACCTGCGAAAGATACTAAACTTCTCCGGTATTTGCATGAAATGTGGCATAAAATCATCAATTTATTTGAAACATAAGGCGTCTGAGGATTATCATACTCAGATACAGAAATCAGATTTCTAATTCATGGATCACGCCCAAAATTTAGAAGAAATTCACAATTCAGCTGCAAATATCATATCAACTTCATCTGTCTTGTTTGTTTCATTGGAGTATTTATGGAGTATTATGGAGTTACTTGTTAATAACTACAACGTCCTGATTTAAGGGTAGCGTGTCTTTCTAGTGTTTTTGACGTCGCGGGTTCGAGCATGGTTGTTCTTCCGTGTTCTGTCTGTGAGTAGTGTGACTGTGACCCCCTGTAAAAAGGGGTTTTCAAGCGAATAGGAAGCATGAAGTAGCTATGTCGTATTATTGGACCTAGTTGGCGCTACTGAGAAAACAAGGGAAGCTCATTTCGGCCTAAAATCGCTGACAGCTATCAGCGGGCTTGTCGATGACAAGTGCGGTAGCAGGGTATGTGTATTTAGCCAAGGAAAAATTCTTGTTTATTTTCTTGTTTATTCATACATGGACGACGATCACAGATATACAAAGAAACACATAATTAATTTATATGTAGATATTTAATTAGCGACCATTACTATTCTACATTTAGTTTTATTTTATTGTAATAGATGGCACCAGACATTTTGCTAAAGTACCCTTGATCCAAAGTCTAAGACGTGTGACGTCAAGTTTCAGAAAAGCTAGGTATGAGCATTCGCTCGGCAGACAGGGAAAGAGTGGGTCATTCTCTTCGAAAGCATGATTATTTAATACGCGATGGTGGTGCCATGGGACACTTGATTAGGCTTCACCCTTGGTGTCATACATTTATCTCTACTGTAAATAGCCTGTCCTGTCCTCATTGTTAAAGTCTTTTATTCTGAATTTTCTTTGCTGCAAATAAATTTATTGTTTTTATTTAAAGGCTTCTCCTCTTTAATCAGTGACACTGATCTGAATGAGGTTGGGTGGGCATTTTGTCCCATCCTACTTATGTAATGAAATACAGAAAGTGCCGCTAACAACGAGGGTTCGAGATGAAACTTTTTGCCGCTAACGGAGAGCGGGCGGGGTGCACCAGTTTCAACAACACTGGATGTGGTTGTTTGCAAAAAATTCTCAAGAACGCTCCCCTCACATTCCAAAGATATCTATGGGTTGGAGCATATTACGCCATTTATATTCAGCATTCATTTATACATATGACTTGTAATACAAAGAATAAAAAGATACAAATAAAAAAATTAACTGAAAACAAATGTTAAAAATAATTAAAGCACATCAACAAGTGCCATCGTAAACAACAATAGGAAAACGGCAACACATTAATAACAGGTGATAATGTAATTTAGATACTTTCTCCCTAAATAAATGCTCCCAAAATTTCATGTAGATTTTATGTTTCTGTGTCAAGACGTCATAACTCATTTTCCTTCTCTTGTTTGTGACAATTTTAAGTAATCTGTCTCTAAATATTCACAGAAAAGCAAGATAAGTCTTTGAAAAGGATTAGGTTCAAAATTTGATCTAAATATATACTCTGGCGACAGCAAAAAAACGTCACATTTCATTATTAATCTTTTATGCGTTGAAGAGTGTTGCGTTCGATATGTTTGAATTCTAAAATGAATTCAAAACATATGGAATAGAAAATTGGATTGTTTGATTCCTTGCATTTTTCTCCAACGTTGTTATCGATTCTTTTCAAAAATTCTATTCGATGTTTACGCTTTCTCAAAAACTAACTGCATTCTTCGTATCTAAAACCTTCTTATTTTGATTCCTTACGCATAACTTCTACGTTAAATTTCAAACGGTACTCACCTGAGCTTTCTTCGTGCTGGTTGAGATTTGCAGGTACCGATCGTTCCTGCTGTACATCGCCAGAATGGTCAGTTCGGCTCGTGACGTGGCTTCTGGATCATGCATGTCTTCGTAGAAAGCCTACGAAACATTGCAGATGTTGTGACATTTTTATTTGGTTTTCATTTCTTATCGTAATGAAATGACAAACACCTGCAAATCTATGACTGATCATTTTTTGGCTCAAAGCTATCTCCGTGGAGATTTATGAATCTTGATCAAAAATATGAGCAATTTCAATTGTTGATTAAAAATATTAACGGTTTCAATAATGAAATATAATTATAACTATGTAATAACAACGTATTGCACAATATTGTATGATATGGTAACATTGTGATATTTTTATTTGGTTATTGATATGATATTGATATTTTAATTCAGTTTTCATTTGTTACTGCGATGAAATTGCAAACGGCTGCAAATCTATTACTGTTCAGATTTTTTTGGATCAAAGCAATCTCCGTGGAGAGAGAAGCTTGATAAAAAATATTAACAATTCCAATTATGAAATGTAATTATAACTTTGTAATTTTTTAGATAGTGTTGCACAATATTGTATGATATTGTAATATTCAATAATTTAATCATCGATCAAACAATTTTAAGACTAACTAATATATGTTAGTCCATAACATTGCGCTGTGATTTGGTTACAAGAGAACAAGCTTCAGCGTGCAGAATTTTTATTGATTTCACAATTATGTGATGATGCGCCTTGGATTAAAAGTTCATCTATAATCAGAAATGAGCTATTTTAATGAGCTATATAATGACTTTAAAATAGCTAACTTAAAAACATTTCTAAAGGTGATTTACAAGTTCCACAAGATTTTCCAAATATTTTATTATATATTCATAAGTGGATAATCACCTATGAGTTGAGGGTGCATGCTGAAAAAAATATTTGTGTTAAATCATACTTTATCATTAAAAAAATATTATGAATGATATATGTAAAAATAGGAGGATACTATAATATTGAAAATTAAAAAACTATAGTAATTAATCTATTAAACTGAAAACTAATAAAATTACAGTAATTAAACTATTGAACTTAACGCTATAGTATTAAATTCAATTATGTGATTGAAGTTAAACTATCTTAATTGTACAGCAATTTAAACTGTTATGGCACTTTGAATAGCATAAAAGTCTCCTGCTTTTACAATGCCATTTAGTAGTGGACTTTTTTCTGAAAAATTCCTACAATTATGTAAATTAAAACAACAGAACAGAAAAAAAGACACTCTTTTCGATACGATCGTTTGAAATCATACAATGGTCTAAGATTCGTCAGAATTTAAACAGAGATAGAACATACTGTACAGAACGTTCATTTCTGTATAAAATATTAACATTTGTGAATCGAAGTTCTCCCGCTCCCATTACGATGGCTTGTGTTCCACACTTAAGGGTTAAACAACGATAGGTTTATCGGATATCTCAGACGCAGATGCACACTAAACAGACAATTTTGAAAGGAAGTGTTAATATACAGAGACGTATGTTAATACAGGGTATTTCAAAATGAATATAGCGATTTCAAACGGTTATAACTATTTAATGAAAAAGAATTTGCCGATGGTTAACACATAATGTTGACGGGTCTCCGAAATTTGACATGGCCAAAACAATTGAAGAACTCAAAGTACGCACTTGCCATACGCTTGTGTATGACAAGTATGTATGACATGAAATGCATACATACTCATAAAATGTATACATACGTCATGAAATGTATACATTTCATGCCATACATACTGAATGCACTTGAATTCAGTATGTATGGCATGAAATGGATTGCCACCGAGATATTGTCCTCGTGACTAAAGGAAGTCACGCTGAACATCTATGGCTCATATATACAAAGTTCCATCTACATTATGTGTTAATCTTAAGGCCTTATCACACGGCGAACTATTATTCGCACTTTTCGTCATAAACTTTCCGTTTCTACCCTGAAGAACCACTCAAGTTCGACAACTCTTTTCAACAAGCTTGAAAATGCCGGAGATAGTGACGGAAATATTGTCTTCAAACAAAATTCAACCAATCATGTGAAACTTTGATAGTGACATCACTTTCGCTGTTGTTTGCTGACGAAAAGTGCTGGTGATATTTCACAGTGTGATAAGACCTTTACGTGTTATCGAATAGTTAGAACTGTTTGTTATATTCATTTTGAATTACCCTGTGTTATGGTGATACAAGCTCTTATGGCTCAAATTTGCTGGTTTTGTAAAATTATAGAATTAAAAACTCATCAAGTTGAGATGCAATGATCTGCATTTTTGATCTGATGATGTGTAAGTGACAGTGACTTTACCGATCTGATGATACTGATTAAAGTACCACGACTGACTTTAGTACTATCGACAAATTTGTCACTGTTTGTTGCAAACACATTGGTTTTATGCATTCAGTGGTGCCTACTCTTATCGCAATTTTTTCCGCATTTCTGGGCGTCTCGATGATGAGGGACGCCACTCCGTCTATGTGGAAAGGGAGCACCTGTTGCTCCAGGTCCCGTCTTCCATTCGCAGTGTAAGCCACTGGGTTGATGATCACGTTCGAAGACATCAGTTTCTCTTCTGGCAAAGGCACCAGATCACTGTAGGATACTGCGACCTAAAGATAAAAAAATCATTCCATTTCGAATGAATAAAAGGAAAAAAAAAACATAAATTAGCAATATTTTTCTCAAATTGTAATTTTTTTCTATAGGGTTTCTTAATTCAATACAGCTATAATGAATTAGTTTCATTTCTTATTCTCAATATAGCATAATGAATTAGTTTCGTTTATTTCTTACTAACAGACATTGGCTAATAAATGCTTCGACAGAATACTTTTCTTAATTCATGTATATTCTCCATATTATGACTTTTTTGTATATGATTTCTTTACAAAATACAACATAATGAATTAGTCTTTTTGATTTGCAGTCTTTGCCGACCTAATAGATTTTTTTTTCTTATTCGTGTAATAAGCAGAAACTATTTGCTAAATTTCTCAGATTTTACAAAAATAATTAAGAATATATTTACACAACAATTAACTTCGCTATACTAACTTTGTTTTTATTTTTTTTTATATATATATATATATATATAATTATATTAATTTTTATATATATATAACAATGTCTGTCTTAAAGAAAGATGATTTATTTAATTAATAATATAGTAAAAAGTTACAAAAAATTTCTTTACATTTTGTTTTTAGATAAAGACATGTTTCATATTTATTTTGTTTCATGCAGACACGTGCTAATAATTACATTTTTATATGCTTAATTTGCAATAATTGTTTATTTTTTAATTTGAGTTTTTTTTATCTGATGGTAACATATTAATAAAAGACAATATTTTCCCTTTCACTCGTAACGTCTCGTGTAGATTAAATTTTATTGTTTTGTCCGAAATATATACTTGAAAAATATGGTTAAAATATATCTTTGAAAATTCGTTAAAAATAGAAGCCTAAGCTATATATTAAAACACTGATATCGTTAGAAAGTTAATTTTTTGTCTTTAAATTGATGTAAAAATCATGTTTGTGCGATTCTATTTTCGGAAGTTATAGCGAAAAAATGTCGAAATTTCCCTGAATTTTTAATTTATTCAAATTCTAATTAAAAATTCGAAAAAAGGGCTCCGTGGTGCACATTCCCGACCTCCAAGGTATACATGTACCGAATTTGGTAGCTGTAGGTCCAGCAGTCTGGCCTGTAGAGCGCCAACACACACGCATTGAGCTTTATTATAAGTATAGATGATGTCGCGTTCTTGTTTCTACGGAGGAAGGGATCAATAGCTTCTGAGGGTAAAGACCCCTGAGCACCCAAAGAGCAGAAGTCTGATTTCTAGCTCATATGATGGTGATACATGCACATTCGCTTGCCCAGCCCCTTTTTACAGGAGTGCTCATTCATACATCTCACAGATAGAACGCACAGAAGAATAACCGGGACCCGAACCCTAAACACCCAGACCACGGGGAAGACACGCTACCCTTATGCGAAGACGCCGGCATAACAGTGACATTTATAGAAACGGCAAACAAACAGAATGGAATTGGAAAATGTTACTTGCATGCGTCTTAAAAGGCATTCCTGGCTTGAAGACCTGAGGGTTGGTGCCCAAGAAGCGAAGGGCGATCGTGGAGTTCACCACTCGTATTCTCCCGTAAGCGAACACCGTGAAGTCGTAGAATCTTTCGCCCACGGTCGCCTGAACCTCGATTTCGCAGTGCTCCAGAGGGACCGGGTTGGCCATGTTCCGCAATTCGGACAACGGGATGCCGAAGTCGTACGTTCCATGGAACTGAAAGGATCAGTTTAGGTTAGGTTATTTAGGCTTTTTTGGCACAAGAACCAAATCTGGCTCAAATGGGGATTTAAATCAAATTTGCATAAAAGGTAGTACTAAAATTTACAAAAAAGAATTGAAATTTTGAAAAACAACATACTTATTAAAATTATTACTTTATGCATAAAGGTAGTACTAAAATTTATATAAAAGAATTCAAATTTTGAAAAAGAACACATGTATTATAATTAATTCTATAAAAATAGAAGACTTTTCATATTTTCGAAAAAAGACAAAAGAGACAAGCAAAGACAAAAATTTTAAAAATTGAGGTATCAAGATTAAATAAAATGTAAGATTAAATAAAATGTAAATAACCAATGTTATATAAAGATTTTAAAATGTTAGGGTTTAACTGAAAGAGAAGAAAGCGATTAAAAAATGATTACATTTTATTTAATGAACGAAGAATAAAATTCGACTCAGTTTTTCTTGAATTCTATTCTGATGTATTATGATGATGATTAGGTGTGTACCGAAAGTGGCTTGACACTGGTTAAAAACTTACTATTACAATTTTTTTTAAAGCATTTATGTCTGAATAGCTGTTAAAAGACTCGCTATTCAGACATAACTTTCCTGAGCACATGTACAAGATGCAAAAGAAGCTAAAGGCAGCGACAAAAAACAAACATTGAAATAAAATAAAAGCATAGAAGAAAAGCCAAATAGAAATAAAGAAATAAAAAAATGAAATATAAATAATAAATAAATAAAATATTAATATTAATAAATGAAAGAATGAATAAAATAAAAGTGAATAAATAAATAAAATATAAATACATAAAATATAATTAAATATGAAAAATAAAGAATGTATATTGGGCCTCTAGAATCCTATAAAAATTTAGTATTTTCTGCAATACAACTTGCATTTAATATAAATTACTCATAAACAATGAAATATCCTATAAAATGATTTTTTTAAGTACAAGGTGGCCAGAAATAAAACACCCCTACTCTGACCTCCATGGATATCGAACTACTCAGTGTAAAGGCTCAAAATTTTGTACACATACTACTCAAAATATGGGGAAACGGATTTCACGAAAAAAAAATTAGTTCCTGAAATCACCGATAGGTGGCGCTGCATAACTGGAACTATGATCAAAAGACACAAATAATAATAAAAATTAAAATGTTTATGCGGAATGGAATGCTTCCATGCTTCCTTTTTAATTTTTCTGCCCCTTATGGAAAATAAAAATAGTAAAGAAGCTAGAACTCCCGTTGTAACTGCAATTTCATACTGTAACCAGAAAAATTTGCATAAAGCATGGTTAGAATCCATGTTCTGGGTATAAAAGAAGTTAAAAGGTGGGGAATGTCATTCTTATTAGTGATGGCTGTCACGCTGCCAGAACGCGCTTTGCTTGTGAAGTTGTTTTACGAGAATAAAGGAAATGCTCCAGCAGCACTTCGAGAGTTTCGCCGACTTAAGGATTTGCGTAAGGATTTCCACAAGCTCTCAGGAGAATGATCGCTCGATTCGAGGAAACTGGACATCTTGGAGTTCAGCCTGGTCGAGGACGCAAACCGGTTCGTTCAGATGTCGTTGAAGATGTTGCCACCGGTATTGTTGAACAGTCAATGGATAATGTTTTAGGCTGCAGTAGTGCACGTGCAGTGTCACGACACTTGGGTGTTCCCTATAGCACAGTGTGGAACGTACTCAGAAAAATGGTGCATTGTTTCCCGTACAAAATCCGCCCTAATCAACAATTGCTGGCCACAGACAGGGAGATGCGACTGACCTTTGCATTGACATTTCTTGCTAGAGTTGAAGTGGATGCATCGTGGCCGTGGCAGATTCTGTGGAGCGATGAGGCCCATTTCCACCTCAGTGGAACAGTGAACACCCATAACTGTCGCATATGGGACACGACAAACCCCCGTACCTTCCAAGAGATTCCACTCCACTCACCGAAAGTTACAGTCTGGTGTGGATTCACAGCCACATTCATCCTTGGACCGTTCTTTTTCGAAGAGGTTACTTCCAATGGCCTTGAGACATGTACCGTGACGGCCAACAGGTACAAAAGGATGCTCGAAACATTTGTTGTACCCCATTTGCAGCAGCGCCAATGCCTTGACACCATTACTTTTATGCAAGATGGAGCACCTCCACACATTGGACTCCCTGTGCAACAGTTTCTTCGCCAACATTTCACCACTGACAGAATAATCAGTCGCGCGTTTCCGACAACTTGGCCATCTCGTTCACCGGATCTTAATCCGTGTGATTTTTGGCTTTGGGGACACTTAAAAAACCTTGTTTATCGAGAACGTCTGATAACCTTGGCAGATTTGAAAGAGAGTATCAGTCTGCATGTGAGAAGCATCTCAGATGACCAGTTACGATCCGCAGTTGAACAAGCTGTCCACAGACTTCACATTTTACATCTTCAGGAAGGGAACCATATTGAGCAGCATTCCCTGCATCGATAACGTCCTTGTTTCATGTATGCTTGGTACTTTCAAATAAAATGTGTTTAAAACGTGTTTTTGTGTCTTTTCAGCATACGTCCAGTGGTACAGCGCCACCTATCGGTGATTTCTGGAACTAAATTTTTTTTTCGTGAAATCCGTTTCCCCATTTTTTGAATAGTATGTCCACAAATTTTCAAGCCTTTACACTGAGTAGTTCGATATCCAGGGAGGTCAGAGTAGGGGTGTTTTATTTCTGGCCACCCGGTATTGTAGCCGCATTTTCCAATAATTAATTTCTCACAAAATGAAAGTAAAAGTTAACTGGCAAGAGCACGTTGAGAGTGTATCGGTGATTGCCGTCTTTTTGACAAAAAACTCAAACTGAATGATTAAATTAACTCGTATTGAAATTGAGCCGAAGAAAGTGTGATGTTCAGCACGCATTTAAAAAGAAGCGTTATGTTATGGAACCCTTATAAAACGCGGTTTTCTTCCACCTAATTCTATAACAGCTGATTCAGAATCAAGAAGATATATAGTGCAATGAACAAATAATAGTAAAGCTTCTATGATAATATGAGTTCTGTGACTAACGAAGTTTAAGTACATTTGGCTGAGAAGTTATAAAGAGAACAAGGTACATCCGTATTTAATTGAAAATTTTGGAGTGCATTACACCTGGTGGACCAGCTGGTCGCCAAAGGCGGCCAGTAAACAATGAAATATATTAGATATTAAAGAACGCAGTTATTTTGAGTTTGTGTTTGATGGAGTTTACTGGCGCTAAAATCACTTCTGATTATGCAGCGCCAACCACAATGTATATTCAAACATATGGTTGAAAAAAAGTTTTAAAATGTTAATAAAAATCTCTGTTTCAATATTTTAATCAAGATTTTTTTAAAACATATGCATAAATAAACTTCCATACAGATTTGAAGCATTAAAAGAAGATGAAAAAAATCCTTGCATAAGTTAAAAGAAACCAATCATTTTTTTAAAAAAGACAAAAGTTGAGGATGGGGCAATTTTTGAAGGAAGTCTTTTAAAACCAAATGAGGGGACTGAAAACACCGAATTCGTTGGGAACCAAAACGTGGGCACTCTATCAGAATGTGCCGAAGGTATTGGCATCTGGGGTCCAAAGACAAATGCCCATGTGTATTACAAACACAGTTAGTAATTATTCCTTTTTGGTAAATAGTTGGCTCACTTGAGAAATCAAGCCCTTGAGGCTTACCAACCCTCAGTGCATTTAAATTTATCTGATGCATCAAATGCCTTGTAGGTATCAAGGGATTTTCTAACATGCTGAAATATTTCATGCTGACAGTATCTGTTTATGATTTAATTAGTTTTAGATAATTATTTTATTTGTATGTTGTTTATTCTTAGTACAAGCATTTATATGTATAAATGAATACTGAACGTAGATAGCGCAGTATGCTCACTCCCATAAGTATGTTTGCAATGGGAGGGGAGCGCTCTTGAGATATTTGTTTGTAAACAACAACATCCGATGTGGATGTGATATTGGTGCAAGCAGACACTTCGCTCGCTCTCCGTTAGTGGCGAAAAGTATTATCTGTTAGCGTAATTTTCTATTTTTCAATATATATAAAATATTTAAAATATTATGTAAGTTTACGTTGTTCGCTCTTGTTAACGACATTTAAAAATATATTATGTTTTCTTTTGTTCACTTTTTTAGTTAGCAATAATTTAAAATATATTGTTTTCTCTTGTTAGCGGCATTTTTCAATATCATATTATATGTTTTCCTTGTATATCTGTGATCGTCGTCCCTGTTTTGTATATACATATTTGTGTATGTGTGAAAATAAACAAGAAAAATTAAAGAAGAATTTTTCCTTGGATTGAATAGACACACACAGCGCTACATGCAGTATCTGATTTCACAAGCACACGCTGACTTTTACAAGATTTCATACAAATACTTTACCGCTGGAATAACATAAAACACTTATTCTTATACAAGTTTTAATAAATAAATAAATAAATTTCAATCAATTCAAATTAAAATAAAAACGATTAATATTTTTGCATTATTTACTTCACATTTTAATTATTTCATTTGAATACAGATAGTGCTATTTCTCTCTTAAAAAGATATTTGTAGCTAAACTAAACTATAAATATAAGATAGCCATATCTACAAATTTTAGTTTTTTTCTTTGTTAAATATAGTTAGAAAAGTAAAATAAAAGCGCGATTGTTAATAATAATAATGAAGTTATGCAATTTTTTTTCAACGAATGCATCATAAAATTATTCATATTATTTTAATATCATAACATAATATTTTAATATCCTTCATCATATCATAATATAAAAAAATAATTTAAGTAGATAGCCAAATATATTTGAAATTAAAAGAAGTCACGACATAAGGAAACAATAATTAAAACTGTACGTAATGGAATTAAAGATGCAACTTAATTCAAATAACCATCCTACCTACTAGGTTAGAATGAGAACATAAAAACAAGCCAAAATCGCATGCCAAACCAAAGCCAAAAAATGCAACAGAATATTTTTCAGTGCTGTAGTTATTTTTGAAGTATGCTAGCTTAGGTTCCAGAAGCATATAGACAATTTATCGTAGATCAAGGAAATTCAGATGGTCACTGTGCAGACCATTTTGACATAAATATTCAAAAAATGCCGATTATTTTCGAAAAAGTTGCCCAATACCTGCATCTTTAATATAAAGCTAATACAGTGTGCGCCAGAGAAATTTGAAAAGTCAATTTGAGAAATTTGAAAGCATTTATTTGAAAGGTCAATAAAAAAAGTACTTCAGTTATTGTTACCTTATCCCATTTTTTCATGCAGTTTTAAAAATGACATCGGTTAAATGGCGACTCCCATTGCGCATACACTGATTAAGTCGATTTTCGAAGTTCGTTTCCACCCTTTGCAGCGTATCTATCGGTATGTTGGCAATGGCATGGCAAATGTTGTTCTTGAGGTGACCTACATAAACCAGGGATTTCAAAGCGAGCCTCGTCACTGAAAAAAACGACCGCGTCTTCAGGCAGGTTGTCAAGCAGTATTTCACAAGCATTTTGACGGGCAACAAAATCGCTTTCAGTTCATTCTTGCACAACAACCAATTTATGAGGATGAAATGGAAGGTCTTGATGGAGAATTCGTCGATGAGTGGTGTCGGAAATTCGCCGAGCAACTGCGTGTTTGCGAGCCGAACGCAGACCTGACTTCCTGACTTTTTCGACATTTTCCGGAGTTCTGGTGGTCCGTTGATGTCCATTTCTGGGTTTAGCGACACTCCCGAAATGCGTTTTCCCACGACAGAATCGAATGACGGCCAGGAACGGGTCTGTGAGAAGGAATTATAAAGGGAGCGCGTAGCAGCAAGTGAGCGACCGTTAGAAAAGAAGCTCCCAACAAACGAAGGCCCGCTGTTCTCTAGACAAGAGCATGCTGGCATCTGATTAGAGATGAAAACAATCTTGGGGACTTACCCCTTTAGAAGAGCTACCTATCACTCTTCTACCGACCCAACTCACGCTCGGAAATTTTTTCAAATAAGTAAGTTTCTCTCGCGCTCCTTGTATAAGTGTAAATGTGTTTACTTAATTTCCACGCGTAACCTAAGATATTTAACCAGCGATTTCAATGAATTTTCTGAGTCATCGTGTCTCTTCTAACTCATCCAGAAGATGTTCCCCATCATAAGGATTTTAAATCTCCCTTTGAAATTTGTATTTCAGATATGGAACCAAACAACATGAAATGATGAACAAGATTTTAAAAAATCCTGATATATATTTTTAAAAATCCTACTAACCTTATCCTATAAAAATACTACTAAGAATTCGATTTTAAAAAGTACTATTCTATTATACTACTAAAAATCCGATTTAAAAAAAAGCTATTCTATTATACTATTAAAAATCCTATAATTATAATCCTATAACCGAAAATATTATTTAAAATCCTCTATTACTATAAAAAATCATGTATATATAATCCTGGTGTTATTTATCCCTATAAAATCCTAACTATAAAAAATTCTATTTATAATAATAAAAAAACCTATATCCTACTATTAAAAAATCCTAAATCTCTGTTAACTATCCTCCTAAAATCCTATCCTATAAAAAATCCTACAAAAAAAATCTATAAAAATCCTATTCGTATCCTATGAACCTAAAGCTCGAAACTACTGCAAATATTACAATGAATAATGCGTGAATTTGAAAGAGAAATATACCAAGCTTTTTTCAGTGATATGTGTCTAATGTGTGACTCTCTT
This sequence comes from Argiope trifasciata, assembly GCA_026543055.1. Lineage (NCBI taxonomy): Eukaryota > Metazoa > Arthropoda > Arachnida > Araneae > Araneidae > Argiope > Argiope trifasciata. The sequence continues at coordinate 355,391 of JAPMOQ010065912.1, forward strand.
GTTACATGGCATATGTCCAATCTGTAATCCAGTTGGTTCCAAACAGTTTGTAGCGTTTTATCTGTTATATTTGATATGACCCCACAAAAAATCATCAAGACAAAACATTGTGGATTTACCATAATTGATGAAAAAACTATCAGAATTTCAATAACGCATTTCTGCAGCATTCAGAACCATTGATAGAGTTATGCTACAAATTGTTTGGAACGAACTTGATGATAGATTGGACATACGCCGTGTAACAAAGAGTCACAAATCGAACATATGTAACTGAAAAAAAAAAACTTGGTATATTTCTTTTTAAATTCATGTATCACTTTTGGTAATATGTTTTGTAATAATCCCTTTTTGTAATATATTTTGTAATAATACCTTTTTGTAATATGTTTTGCAACAATCCCTTTTTGTAATAATGATGTGATGTTGCCATAACTGTAAAATGTGCAGTAGTTTCGAAAATATGATTTTTAAAAAATTGGGTCCATCATTTATACTCAACCTGAACAATAAATGCTTTCAAATAACTATGTGGCGTTGGCAACAGGAGCTCTTATAGCTCAAGTACATTCTACTTTTGGCGTTGGCAACAGAAGAAAATTATGGTTATTATTTTGGAATAACTGGCTGATGGAACTTTGCAAATGTTATCATTTTCCTATTTCATTTTGCTGCAGTTCAGACTTCGAATTTGGTAAATCATTGATGTGCATGGCTTATTATTTCATCAATTAAAGTGCTTTAGGAATTATATATATATATATATATATATATATACACACACACTGAAGTGACAAAAGTCATGGGAAAGCAATATGCAAATATACAGATGGCAGTAGTATCACAGCGAAAAAGTATAAATGCGCATTTCGTTTTCCAGAGCTTTCATTTGTGTTCAAGTTATTCATGTGAACAGGTTTTTCTTGATTTACGGCGGCACGACGAGAATTAACAGACTTTGAACGGGGAATGTTAGTTGGAGCTAGACGCAAGGGTCATTCCATTGCGGATATCGTTAGTGAATTCAACATTCCGAGATCCACAGTATCAGGAGTGTGCCGAGAGTATGAAATTTCAGGCATCACATCCCATCATGGACAGCGCAGTGGGCGACCACCTGCACTTAACGACCGAGACCGCCGACGTCTGTGTAGAATGGTCAATGTTAATAGACACGCAACACTTCGTCAAATAACTGCAGGTATCAATGTGGGACGTACGAGAGACGTGTCCGATAGGACTGTGCGGCGATATTTGTCTTCCTTGGGCTATGACAGCAGAAGACCGACTCGAGTGCCTTTACTGACAGCACGACATCGCCTGCAGCGACTCTCCTGGGCTCGTGAGCATATCGACTGGTACCTAGACCAGTGGAAAACCGTGGCGTGGTCAGATGAGTCACGATTTCAGTTGTTACAAGCTGATGGTAGAGTTCGAGTGTGGCGCAGACCTCACGAAGCCATGGACCCAAACTGTCAGAAAGGCACTGTTCAAGCTGGCAGTGGCTGCATAATGGTGCGGGCTGTTTTTACATGGCATGGACTCGGTCCTCTGGTGCAACTGAACCGATCATTGATTGGAAATGGTTATGTTCAGCTGCTTGCAGATCACTTGCAGCCATTAATTGACTTCACGTACCCACACAACGATGGGATTTTTATGGATGACAATGCGCCGTGTCACCGGGCCAGAACTGTTCGCGATTGGTTTGAAGAACATTCCGGACAATTCCAGCGCATGATCTGGCCACCTAGATCGCCCGATATGAATCCCATCGAGCATTTATGGGACATCATCGAAAGGTCCGTTCGTGCCCAAACTCCTGCACCATCCACACTTTCACAATTATGGACGTCTATACAGACAGCATGGCTCAATATTCCTGCAAAAGACTTCCAACGACTTGTGGACTCCATGACACGTCGAGTTATTGCACTTCTCCGGGCAAAAGGAGGACCGACACGATATTAACAGTCATCCCATGACTTTTGTCACTTCAGTGTATATATATATATCCGCCAATTACTTCACCAAAAGAACTTTCTGCAGCCGTAGGACCTATTAGTAGTGCTTGTTACATCTTGTGCAAAAGTAATTTTCTTATTTATATATATTTTTGAAATTTATAATGTCACAAGAAGAAAGCGAAACATTTTGTAAATTTTATCATTTTCCTATTTCATTTTGTGGCAACTCAAACCTTTAAATTTGGTAAATTATTGTTATGTGGATTATATTTTTTCGTCAAGTATGCAAAGTGCTTTAGGAATTATTAATTAAATATACATATTTTTTTCATAGATGAAGTTCGTTATTCTACATCTCTAAAACTATAATTATAGTCTATCCAGAAACAGAACAAGCAACTTACTATGAAACTTACTACTTTCGAACTTACTATGTCCACATATTCCTCTATGCAACTATCCTTTAGATCGGTACTCAAATCCTTGTATTTCCCTAAAGGTCTCAGAACGTTCTTCAGATTCAGGTTATCATTTATTGCAATATGTTTTGTAATAATCCTTTTTTGTAATATTGATGTGATGTCGCCATAGTTATAAAATGTGCAGTAGTTTCGAAAATATGATTTTCAGAAATCGAATCCATCATTTGTACACATCCAGAACAATAAATGCTTTCAAATAACTCTAATTGTAGTCAATCTAGATATATAACAAACGAGATGATTTTGAACTTACTATGTCCACATATTCTTCTATGTAACGATCCTTTAGATCGGTGCTCAGATCTTTGAATTTCCCCAGAGGTCTCAGGACTGTCTTCAAGGTCAGGTTCCCTGTGACCGTGGCCACACTGGTGTAGTTAGCGAGCACCTGACCTTCGAGGAATTCGTCCGTGTTGAGGATGAAGGCGTCGGTGCCCACGTTCACATCGAACCGGTGGCTGAACCACCGTTCCATCAGAACCCGAGTCTCTTCTGTCTGTCCCAAGGCGACGGCCTTGATGGTCCACCATCCCTCGGGATAGTCATAAGGCAGCTCGAATTCCAAATTCACTATGCCTGCAAGAAAACGAAATGTGATAAGCTATCATTAAACAAAGCACATTGATCCAATCATTCATGATATACTGTTTCGACTTCCACAATTGCGAAGGGTTTTACACATAGAAAGTATTGGAAACTTCAAAAATATTGAAGATTTGGAGATCTAACACTAGATTGTTCATTCCTCTTCCCCTTCGTTTCGCATTATCGAATGTGGTATTTTCACGGTTGTGAGCCAATTTAACTCATTGAATGGTACACGCAGATGGCCTACAAGTTTTCTACAACATTTTAGATGGAACAGCTATCAATGCTAGGATTAGGTATAAAGAGAAGACTCAAGTAAATATTTCACCAAAAGATTTTGTTTTCCAATTGGCTGAAAAGCTAAGAAGTCGAGAACACTTCCATTACAATGATAGAAATTCATGCTACTGAAGCACGGAAGAATTGTCAAGGTCGACAATCATGCAAAAGAAACAGATGTACAAACCATTGTGCTAAATGTAATAGAAATGCTTGTGAAAAAACAGATTTTATATGTAAAAAACGTTTTCCATGAATGTTTCGATAATAAACATTTCATTTCAATTAATTTGGAACTATTTTCTTTGCAAAAAACTTCAATTTTTTTGTAGGACTCAAATTGGCTCACTTCACTAAAAATAGGTATAGAATCAACATCCGTAAATCTAGTGTTAATAAATATGCACTTATTCTGAGAAAAAACAATTTTAAATTTCAGTTTAGCTTTTTATATATTCTTTCCTTGAACTAGGTAATGATGGCTCAGCTTTTCATCCCTTCAATGGTTCGATAAGCTGAAGGCAACGCTTGCTTGAGAACTAAAAGCTGGACGTTCCACGTTAGGTGGACATAATTGAGAAAGAAGGAATTTGTGTAGCTTCATTCTATGGCGCCTCCAAACGGCTGCGATTCTCCGCTGCCTCTTCAGTTTATATGTATCCATCTGCCGACTCACTATTACACACAACACCACTTCATGCCCCTGCAACTATAACTCTCGTGTTATTTAAACAGTGTTATGAGCATGAAGTGGGAGAGACATGGCAAGACGCTCCTGTTCCATCCATCCATGAGACTAGTGTTCGACGCCTGACATTTATTTGATTGAAATAGGGTAGGGATTTTAATATGAGATGAAACAAAGATGAAGAAAATGATCTTTTTCTAGTTCAGATATGGAAGTGGATTTGGCTTGTTAAGCTGTAATGCAGGAACTGAAAAATTGTGCCGATTTACAGAAACAGAGTTATAGTTTGTTAGTGATGACAAGATTCTGAAAAATACTAATAAAATTTTTTTTAAAAACTGGTAACGAAGATAGAAAGAGAGAGTGAGAGAAAAAAGAGAGCAACACACACAAAAAAATACAAATACAAATAAACGCTATGCACAAACATAAAAATAAGAGAAAATAAATTTATGCATGTAGAGTGCTATTCTTGGGAATAATGCACATGGAATCTAAATAGATCTTGGTTTCCTTCGAGATCACTATTACACAGCTGGCTGTACCACACATGCATCGATGCCACTTCCATAATAAACACCAGGACTTGGCACAAAGTTCAGTTCAGCAATCGTTTGAACTAAACACAACGGCTATTCTTATCTGAACTGATCCAACTATTCTGCCGTTGCTTCGCTATCCTCTCGAATACTCGATATGCGCCTGACTGACTGCAGTTTGAGTCCGCTGGCCTTTTATAGTTCCCGGGAGGCCACAGATAAGATTCTAACCCAGTCGGGCGTATATCAGCTGATATTGGTTCAACTACTAAAAGTTCTAGAAGTTTCCAATAATATCTAATTCGTCTCCAATTCACTAAATATTCTCCAAGTTTGTCCACACGCCTTGAGAGAAATGATTAATTTTCAAGGCAGCGGTGGCCAGGTGGTAAGATCTCGACTTCGGAATTGGAAGGTTGCAGACTCGCGACTCGATTCCACCGAAGGACCGTCGTGTGAGGGTTCTCTTGCATGTTAAATCTGTCAGGCCAAACGTCTTCCAGGTGGTGTGGTGTGGTGTGAAGAGGGGGGTGCCAGTTCAGGTGTCATCTGACCGTGGTTCAAACTGACGAGGTCCGTCCCTAAATAGCCCTCTAAATGCTTTACAGCGAGACGATGATATAACTAAACTAAACGAGAGAACTGATTAAGCCTCCGATCCCCATCCAACAGTGCGAAAATAAGGTATAAACTTTTTAACACAAAAATGTAGTTTCACCTTTTTCAGTATAAACTGAATGATTGAGAGTACAGTAAAAATAGTACCTAATAATGGATACACAGAAACCCATCTCTTCATTGTGACTCCTCGTGAATCCTAGGAATGAGTAAAAAAGAAAGTAAGTTTCATTGTCTATAATTTTAAATAACAGGCCGAATATCGGATCAACATTTTCTTTAATCTTTAAAAAAGATAAATTGATAGTTAGTTTAAAATGGGTAATACTTCAAAACTTTCCTTCAGTAAACATCTTATTGAGGATTTTTTAAAGCGTTAGGTTGGGGAAGTTCTCGAAGGTTGAAGCGTTTTTATCAAAGACTTTTATTTAAAGAAAACCATTAGTAATAACAATCGATTATGTATTCTCCGCTGTTGTTTACGACCTCCTCCCACCTCTCGACCAATTTATAGATGCCGTTCCACCAAAAATCTCTCGATCTGGTATCGAAGAAGCTGTTGAGTAAGTTTTTAAAGTTCTCTTCATTGTCGAAGGAAACGCCCCTCATATGGTTCGACAGGGGGCGAAAAAGATGGTAATCCGATGGCGCAAGATCAGAAGAATACGGTGAAGGCTGAAGGACCTCCCATTAGAGCTTTTGGAGTGCGACTTTGACGACTTGTGCAACATGGGGCTTGGCATTGTATTGGAGGCGTATGATTTGCCTTGTCGATGTTTTTTTTTTAATCCCATAGCCTCTTTTATGCAGTGGAACTCCTAGGAGACTGTGACATTCCTTTCGAGCATTTCCCAAGACAAAATGCCCCCCCCCCCAGTTTGAGGTGCTAGTTGTCGACATCAAAATCGCCATTTTCGAATTTTAAAATCATTTACGTGATGTAGAGTTCACCAATGACACCTTCTCCGCATTCGTTGCGAATATCCCGTGCTGCTTAAGCAACTGTTTGGCCTCCACGGAAAACACAAAAGAGCAGTTGTCGAAAATGTTGACTTTTACCTCCTATATATTCCATTTCTAAGCCTTAAAAGCAATTAAAAATTTAATTATTATTATTCAAATTAGCTCAGTTTTGTAGAACAGAAAAAGCTCTATCGAATGTATATTATACACTTTGTCAAACAGCCAAAAAATCGTTGAAAAACAAAGCAAATATAAAAACGCTACGAACTTATTCCCCAACCTAATATATGCAATAAATGCAAGTAATATTCGTACTCACATCAGGCTGATTTTGTTTGCTTTATTCTTATTTAAACGTAATAAATCTAAAGTGAGGTACTAAACTAAAAATTCCCTTTAACTTACCACAATATAAACATCTATCGGCTCTGTGAATGGTTTTAGCTCAGTGGTCAACAAAACGATTCGAATGTACACTGAAAAATAAAGAAGGTTCATTACAAGGTGAATAACAACAAAGCTGAACAAATTCATTCTGAAAATATAATCGATAAAATTAACTATGTAAAGGCATATTAGTCTTCCTGCACGAGTTAAACGACTGTAAAGTTCAATGAGGAATTACTGTTATTATTTTCTCTTCATTCACTGTAATAATATTTTTGGTTGTTAACTGTAACAATAACTTGATATGTAGCAAATCACGTGATGGCTCGAGACGGATTCTGGCGTTGCTATGGTAACCTGTAAGATACTGGAGTCAACAATATTTTTAAGGAAAAAAAAAAAACTAACGTCGTGGAATGACGAAGTTGTGTTTTGAAATATGAATTTCAATATTAATTATTCTTCAGAATAGTAATGCCTTGAACAGCTATATGTAATACAATTGCAAATTCAAAATTAATAATTTAACTATTATAAAGTGTTTTGGATTTTGTACTATCCGCTTACAAATTTGGTAAGTATCAAGTATATAGGAAAGTATGTGATGTTTTAAATATTAACCCACTTATGCCTACTGTGTCATTTTTGGAGCACCCCTCACATAAAAGTTATTTTTATTATATATTTTTTACCTAACATATAGAAATTTCATGCAAAAATTCCACTTTTTTTAACCTTAGGCATAAATGGGTTGATACAAAAAACAAATAATAGATTTTATCAAACATGATCAGAATTTCCGAATTCCCAGCAGCAATTCCTGCATCCTAATGGCGAAAGAATAATGAGTGGACATTCGGCAGATACCAAATCCACTTTTCTGCAGCAGAAATACGGATTCCTTCTACAAGAATCCGGTCATTTCAGATCCCATTTGAAATTTCAATATCGTATCGTTTTTATTCCTCACACTTAGCTGTTAAATATTTGTTCTAGGGTAGTTTTTAGCATCTTACAGCAATGTGCGAATGTTTGAGAATTTTACGTGCAGAGCTTATATACAGATTTTACAGAGCTTATATACAGACACAGTTTATATATAGTTAATACAGAGCTTATACGGAGTTTATATACAGATTTTACAGAGTTTATATACGGATTTTATTCAGAGATATATATACACAGATTATATACATAGTTAATACAGAGGTATATACGGAGTTTATATACAGATATTAACAGATGTGTGGGCAGCTTAGCCATGTAGTGCTATTGTGTAAAGAAAATTCAAATTCATTAATAAGGTTTTCAGGAGGATATTAATGACTTATTTTATGTTTAATAAAGATATAAAATTGAATCTTTTGGAAATTTCAATATAGTATCGCTTTAATTCCTTTTGCTTCACAATAAAATATTTGTTCCATGGTTGTTTTTTAAATCTTACATCAAGTGAGTGTATGTTTAAGAATTTTATATGCAGAGTTTATGTACAGATTTTACAGAGTTTATGCAGAGATATATACATAGATAATACAAAGATATATAAAGTGTTTATACAGAGATATATACAATGTTTATATACAGATTTTAACCAGATATGTGCTTTGTGCAAGGAAAATTCAAATTCGGTAACAATGTTTTCAGGAGGGTTTAATATGTTAGTGACTTAATTTATCTATACTAATATATAAATGTGAATGTTTGGATGGATGTTTGTTACTCCATCACGCCAGAACGGAATGGAATGAAATTCAGCACAGAGATAGATTAGAGCCAAGAATAGAACATAGGCTGCTTTTTATTCCGGTTCATGGAGTGGTTCGTTTTTAATTCACTAAAAATAACTTTTGCGCCAAAAAGCGGAGGCCAAATCCCGCTAAAGAACAGTAAGGCTCTGGGTTTTTTAACCCAACAGTATTCCGGTTAGGGTTAGCAGAATTTTGGCAGATTATTTCAAACGATTCTGTTTGTTTTTTTTAGTCTTTGATGTATTTAAAATCAAATGTCGTGAATGAACCGATGTTTTGGATTCATTCTGAAGTACTTTCAAATGAAAGGAAAATAGAATAAAGGAAATAAAAAATCTGTTTCGCGTGACCCCAACTGGCGAAGGAAAGTCAGACATGTGCGTGACGTCAACTGGCGTTGAAAGGGTTTTGTTGACAACTGTGTTAAATTAAAAGTTTAAAAATGATGTGCATAATACTGTTGTAGTTATCTCCATTTTGATGCATAAATGAAATGGACTAAACCGGACTCGATTTGCTGTTTCGTTTTATTTCGGCTACACAATGTAAATAAATTGTTTTTATGTTCGTTGTGTATTTTCGTTATTAAATTGTTTTTATGTTATAGATTTTTCGTAAATGCTTATAGTTTTTCGTACATATACATCGAAATTTCCACGCGAACAGAGTAATAGCTAGTTTTTAACAAAGATATATAATTGAACCAAGAGAGACTGGTGGTTGTTAATATGTCACATAACCAAATAATCACATAATCAAATAATTGTTAATAAATCACATAAAATCACATATTTTAACTGTTTCTGATTTCATGTGCTAAATATCCAAAAACACTTTGTATTTCTAGAATTGCTAACTTTGACATGTTCTATCTTTTTCAAAGTTGATAGAATAATTCCTAATCAAACGTCCTGTATAATTTTTGTTCACGCTAATGTAGCTTAACGCCAAACTTGGCGTTCTTAAGATGACGGCAACCCCATTTACCAGCTCTTCTGGTCGAATCTTTCAGGGATTCATTAGAATGTTGACCCGCTTTGGTCCTAGTCACCTGCCGAAGTTGTTAAGAAGCTTCAGTTTGTAAAGCTTAACAAAGCCAACTGCAATGCAGTACCGCAATCAGCCACGTATTTTATGATCTTCTCATCGCAAAAAGGAATGTGCACATATTTGTAAGTAAAGAAATTAAATAAATAAAAAAGTCTACTGTTCACTTCGAATCACTAATTTTATTTCAGTTTTCACACAATTTATAAATATGAGGTGCAATTATCGTATTTATTTCTTATTTTGGTGAATAGAACGAAAATATCATAATC
>JAPMOQ010065912.1:380990-392657 GCA_026543055.1 Argiope trifasciata
ATATATATATATATATATATATAAATTAGCAATATAAGAGAAAACGAAACTAATTACGGAAACTTAACCAAAAACTATTTCGGATTCGAACAAGACTAAAATTTAAATTTAAAATTTAAAAAACTATCATAGTATTTAGTGTGCGCGAAATAATTTTCTTCTGAATGAATATTCTTGAATTATATGATTCCAAGAAAGTTAAGAATAGTCAAGGGTATGATACAAGGATAGTGACCTCCCGTCTCGAAGATTGTGGTTCAAAATGACGCGGTCCGTCCCAAAATAGCCCTAGTGTTTCTTTTCAACAGGATATTAATATAACTAAACTAAACATCCCGTTCCGAAAAGATTAGCTCGGAGCTCTATAGAAAAATTCTTCGGTCATTAAATAACGCAAAGGTAATCGTTTCGTGCGATTCTCAATAACTAGAAAACATGTTTATGAAATTAAATTGTGAAAACTTGTGCGAAATGCTCGACTGAGAGTTTCGACTACATCTAATTAGACAGAATGCATTCAAATTCCCAGATTTAGAACGGGGAAGAAGGAACAATGTTCAGTCATCCAGATTTATTGTACTTGAGATGTTTTTCATTCCAGCATTTCTCATTTCTTGTTATGTTGTATGTATTTTGTCATCTGTCTGTAACTTTCCTATTGATTGCTGTGTACTTTTATTGTTTCTTTAATAAAGTCCAACATCTATACCAAACCGGAAAGGGGCCACATGAGCTTTAGAAACGGAGGTGTGTTGCGGTGTTAAAATTGCTAAAATTGCGGACATTCAAGCTTATTCCACAAATAATAGATATGCAGTGTGTGAGATATAAGATGAAATTGATCCCCACTGATTATGATGGTGAATTCAAAGGAGCAAAATCTGAGGCACCTTCAAGAACAACAAGATTTTCCGTTGTGTGGTACTTTCAAAATATAGTCCAGCGTTTATTTTGGGTTTTTATTATTGTCGCGATTGCCTTCATTGCTCAATATAAGAAATTTTGGAATAGTATTTGCTCTTTTCAATATCATTTCTAGCAGTGATCATTATAACATCAATCAAAAGTTGCAAAACACGTAATTTCCATATAAATAATATTAGCCAGTCTCGAAAATTGAGTCCAATTTGCATTCTAGAACATTTACACCACTCCACACTTCCGTTTCTAAAACTCGTATGGCCCCTTTCCTGCATTCTAGAACAGGACAAACAGAATTATACCTCTAATATCAATATAGACAAACACTAAGAAATGGTCTTAGCCATATACAACACCGCCAAAAATCAGATTCTGTAATGGCAGTCATTAAGTTTGCTTTAAATTACAAGCCCAACAAATTATAAAAGTAAGAGCTTTCGCCACTAACAGTGTCTGTCACTTCTCATACAGTTATTCCAAAGTATAAGGGGAATTGTTTAACGTCCATCCTAACGGCATATCTACGAAACTGAAATCACGAATCACTCGTTATCGTGATTTCAGTTTTTTCCTTTATTTCATAGTCCAAAATTATTGGAAGTTTTATGCACTAGCTTCATTGAATTATCATTGCGACCACATATCCAAAATCTATTGAGTGCGTTTAATCCCAACGATTTGATCATTCTAGACCTAATTTATATAAAACACTCACCAGTGCCCACTATGCTGAGAAAAGCCTAAGCTATAAGTAAACTGCGGTACAATATTATGACGTTCCATTGATCTTGCAAACGAAATCCAGGAAAAAATCAGTATGAAACAAATAGAAAATGTCTTAAAATTAGACTGTAAATCCTGTTTTTTAAAATTAGACTCTAGCTCAAATATTCACAAATGGTTCAACATATGAATTAGACGTTAATAAACTACTCTTGTCCAAGCTGTTCTTGAAAAAATTGATTGAAATACTTCATTCACAGCGAAAAGTACCGAATTATGTTCAGATTCTGCTAGTGAACGAGTTATAAAAAACCTAACTGTAAATGGCAAGTAAGGTCAAAATCAAATTGAAAATCTCAAAATTCACTAAATTAAAATTTTCAAAATGCGCTCTTTCACAGACATAAATTAAAATTATTGAATATCCAGACTTTAGTTGCTTTGCAATTTATGACGTAGAAAATAATCCATACAGACTATTTTTGGAGGAACACCTAAAAGTGCCGATCTAATTGCTCGCTATACATCTAAGGAGATGATGACAAATTTGAAATGAGTTTATCTGCTTCACCAACTTAAATCACGAATTCTAAACATTTTAGTAATGCAAAGACTTTTTAATGGAGGCGTTACTGTCATGAAATTATTGCTTCATTCGGACCAAATTGTATCACACTACGGCCATTCCAATTCTTAATTTTAACAGTCCGTTTGTCTTGGCGTTCAAAAAACATCCTTGATGCTAAATTTTTATTAAAACTTGCACGGTTTCATTTCTGTTTTTGAAGGATTTTTCTTGGACACTACAATTTTAAAGGTGTTTGTATATTTTTTTTTCAAATCTATATAACGATACAAATACCTTCAAAGCAAGAGTTATGTAAGTATGTCTCTTGCTTTGCATACTTCTCTATAAAGCTATATGTGCAAATTCAAGAAGGTCACATTATCTTGTATTCGATGGATGGATGAAACATTGTTGACAACTGCTGCGATGATCTTCAATACACAAAAGGAAAAACTAGTTGTAACAGATGTTAGTTGTTTGTCAGAGATTCTTTTCAAAAAAAAAAATTGGTATCAAATAGTTGAAGATTAGTAGTACTTGATGTTTTCTGATGACCACGAAAAGGTGATTTTGTTTTTGATATAAAAACGGGTATCAAATAGTTGAGGATTAGTAGTACTTAGTGTTTTCTGATGCCCACTAAAAGGCAATTTTGTTTTTGGTATAAAAAACAACAACTGGTATCTAATAGTAGAGAATTACTTAGTGTTTTCTGATGACCACTAAAAGGTGATTTCGTTTTTGATATAAAAACTGGTATCAAATAGTTGAGGATTAGTAGTACTTGGGGTTTTCTGATGACCACGAAAAAATGATTTTGTTTTTGCTCCTGTAAAATTTCAAAGGTAGATAGATACAGGTTAGAAGGCACTACTCGCCATGATGTCCAACAAGGGAAGGCAGCCACCAAGTTTAAATCTTCTCATCTTTGGTGTTTACCTTGTGCTGTGGTGACATCTTAAAAAGCCAGTAACAGACTCTAAACAACAGTATCTGTTTTAATGTGATGTAGTTAAAATTTATTGAAAGACTCGCAGCTACTCGAAATATTTATCCGGAAATTTCGTTAATTGCTGCGTCAAGAAATAGAACGCACCTGTTCAATTAGATAAGCTGCCAGCTACTGTTTTTCTTCCAATTTACTCTATACGCAAAGTCGACTAGTGTAAGTTAGACTTATTCACACTGCTTACAACCTAAAATATTACAAATGTATGATAGTTAAGGCTAAGGTCAGTTCAAAAAGTCAGCAGCAACACCACTGCTATATAAAAGGGCCGTTGGCCTCTTTATATAGCAGTGTTGGTGTTGTTTTCAATTTTTCTTCTTACCCTTCATCAAAGTATAGAAATAGATGAATAAGTAATTATTCCCTTTTCCTTACATTTTTAAACGATGTAACACGTTTGAAGAGAACGATGAAAAGAAAAGAGAATAAAGGAAATAAAGAACGTTTTCACCAAACGAAGTTGAGATTAGGCTTAGAAGAATTTCGATCGATTATTTCAAATGATTCTATTATTTTTTTGTGTGTGTTTGATGTATTTAAAATCAAATTTTATTCATGAATTGATCTTCAGGATTCATTCTGAAGTACTTTTCAATGAAAAGAAAACAGAATGAAAGAAATAAAAAAAACTCTTATCTGCACGGCGGTACCCCAATTGGCGTAGGAAAGTCGGACATGTGAGTTACGCCAATTGGCGTCGAAAGTTCGCACGTGATTGTCGAGAACGGGTTTTCATTTAAATGAAAAGTTTAAAAATTATATGTATAATGCAGTTGTAACTATCTCCATCTCGATCCATAAATAAAATTCATCTGACCGGACTCAATTTGCTGTTACGTTTTATTTCGGACTAGCCGCATTTAGCAACCAGCTGGTATATATAATGCGTTCTAAAATTTTCAACTAAATCACATATTCATTAGCCTTGAAGTCATTCCGGGCATTGATTGGACTGAAATTAATATTTTCTTTAAGATGATGAACGGAAAGTTCTAAAAGAACACATTTTCCTATTAATATTCTTTTATTTTTATAAATCAGTCAGTTTTAATAATTGATTTAGAAGACTGATTGGTATAACAACTTTTATTATTAATAAAAATATTTTGTAAAGTATGGCTCACAGAGCAAAGTATGAAGAAATCTAAAACTCATTATTCATCAATGCATTGTTTGACTCAAGCTACATAAAATGTAATTTTTACTTCATTTAGATCAAATTAATAGTATTAAATAATATATATGCCAATTAATAATATTTTACAAATTGGCCATTAGACAGGAATTTGAATACATATCCTGTATAAATAAAGATAATTTGTTGAATTAATGATTTAAATATTGCAAACGATCATAGAATCTTTTGCCTTGCATTTTTAAAAGAAAATATCACATTTTTTTTTTTATTTGAACTTCCGTCATTGTTTTCTTTTATTTTATCCGGTCACGTGCAAAATAAAAACGTGATTAAAATATTTCTTAAAAAATTCGTTAAAAATAGAAGCTTACATTATACATTAAAACACTGATACCATTAGAAAGCTAATTTTTTAATCTTTAATTGATGTAAAAATCATGTTTGTGCGATAATATTTTCGGAAGTGATAGCTGAAAAACGTCGACATTTCGCTTAAATTTTAATTAATTCAAATTCTAACTAAAAATTTGAAAAAAAGAGCTCCGAGGTGCACCTCCAAGGTATACATGTACCAAATTTGGTAGCTGTAAGTCCAACAGTCTGGCCTGTAGAGCGCCAACACACACACATTGAGCTTTTTTATAAGTATAGATATGCAATGCAAATAAATTGTTTTTACATCAGTTGCGTGTTTTTGTTTTTAAATTGTATTTATGTTATATATTTTTCGCATATGCTCATACTTTTAAATGTATCATTTTTAGGTAAGGTTTTTTTTTTTGATTTGTCATTATTTGATTGTTTTTCCGTTCATATACATCAAAATTTCCACGCGAACAGAGTCACGGGTAATAGCTAGTAGATAATATCAGCTGAATTCTGCGCCGCGTCTACAGGCATGCGAAACGATAAAAATAAAAAATAAAAATTTTGGAAGGAAAAGCAGGAAATGGACAGCAGACAGACGAATCGTTCCCGAACACAGACGAAACAGCTTTAATCACAAAAGATGGGAGGGGGGACGGGAACAGGGAAAGAAAAAAGTGCCACGCAATCTGCTGGTTGATGAGAAGGATATGAAAAAAAATATTTTTTATGACAGCTACTTGGGAAATGCATAATTGCTTTCTTTCATTCTGGTTAAAAGAGAACAAAAAAAGTAATCTCTATTGACGGCGGTACATGTGATTGAATGAAGCATTTTTTGTGATATTATGCCATAGCCGGTGATATTCATTAAAAATGAATCAAATAAGTATATGTTCTGGCATTGTCTTACAACTAAGATGTATCTTGCTGGCTCATGGCAGTTGGGGCACGTTAAATGTGCAAAGTCCTCCAAGTTCCCATACCTCTGGGGTGTACTGAATCAGGGATGAGTCGGTCTTTAGTTTGGATCACAATTCTGAATTGAATGACGGATAGATGACCCTAAAAAGGGTTGTGTCGTGTGAGTTAGAACAAAGTCGTCCTTTCACCTGAACGGTGCTCGTCCACAACGAAAGGCGCACACTTCTGCCTTCCTTCGAAAGAGCTCCGCTCATTCGGGCTTGGTGCGACCGAGTGGCATTAGACCCAACACCACCACGAAGCATTTTTTGTGATAATGTGCTATAGCCGACGATATTCATTAAAAAATGAATCAACTAAATATGAATGTGTTCTGGCATTGTCTTACAACTAATATGTATGTGTAATTAGTTTTCTTCAATTTCAAAATAAATGCAAGAGACAAAATCTGAAAGATACATTCAATAATTGTTAATCAAATTTTTGTATGGCAAATCTACATGAAACGCAAGCAAAAGTTTATTTATTTAATTACGTAATTGGCAAATCTATCGGTCCGAATTTATAAATTGATTTTTGAAAATGTAATATAAACAAATAGTTATCGACTATTTTTTGATTTGAATATAAAAAAACCAAGAAATCAAATAAATAAACTATGAAGAAGTGAACTGTTCTTCTAATATGATATTTTATCTCTCTACTCACTGAAAAAAATACGCAGAAAATTCAACCAATTTCTGCATATTTTCACTCTTTAAGGAGTTTTGAATATAATTGCCTTCTAATTGATGCTTATGGCACTTTACATACACGCTAACAAACTAGCAGGGATTTAAGCCGAGTATGCAGTATTTTTCCTAAGCACCCGAGGACAGCACTCTGATTTCTAGCTCATATGAAGATGGCACACAAATTCGCTTGCACAACCCCTTTTTACAAGGTAACTCTTTCACACACCTCACAGATAGATCAGAGGGGAGAGAACAGCCATGCCCGATCCAGGACTCAAACCCAGGAACCCCAGATTCTGGGGAAGACTCGCTAACCCTTGTACAGGGTTCCTTCTTTTTATTATGATGAGAACATTCAAATAGAGTAATAATCCATTTTATAATCCTCGAAAAAAAGTTATAAACAAACGAAAATAACTTAAAAATATATTTGTATTAGTTTATTATATTCTTTATAAAGTGTATTTTATAATTTATGTGTATTTTTATTTGTATGAATTTTAAAATAAAATGGAATCATTGTTCCCCAAGTTCGTTTGTTTTTCAAATTTTTAGAAACAATTTATCGAATTTGATTAAGTACGACAGTATTTTGATTTTTTTATTTGACTCAGTTTATAAAGAGGGGCAAAAAATTAAATCGTATTCTTCCAAATATAAAATCTTTGTTATATTCATTGAAATAAAGTTATAAACAAAGGAAGGTGATTTTAAACTATTTTTGTATCATTATATACATTATGTTAGGATACTTTATAATTTATGTGCATTTTTATCTGCGTTATGAATTTTAAAACCAAATGGAATCATTTGTTCCAAGGTTTTTTCCAATAAACTTATTGATGATGATGATGCCGTGTCCGTGTTTCCACAGAAAGGGGTGCAGTAGCTTCTGAGGGTAAAGATCCCTGAGCACCCAGAGGGCTGAAGTCTGACTTCCAGCTCAAAGGAAAGTGACACACCCACACCCATTTGCAAAGCCCCTTTATACAGGGGGGAGAGGGCACATTCAGACATCTCAGAGAGAACACAGAGGAACAACCATGCCCAAACCGGGACTCGAACCCGACACGCCCAGATCACGGGGAGGACACACTACCCTTATGCCAGGAAGCAAGAAAATAAGTTTATTTCAAGCAATTTATCAGATTTGATTCATTACGACAGTATTTTGATTACTTTTATTTGATTTAGTTTATAAAGAAAGGGAAAAAAATCACATTATGTTTCTTCACATATAGAATAATTATTCTTTGGCAGCATATACATTCGAATGGTATAGGGGGGGGCAATAAATTGCATCTTATTTCTTTCACTCACATAACACGAAAGGCAATTTATCCAGTTTCATACGTTTTGAGCGTACTTTAATCATTATTATTGCATTCAGTAGATGCCGGAAAAAAAATACGGATGGCATTTTTTCACTTATGATCTGCAATAAAAGAATCCAGTCTATAATTAAGTACCCTGTTCGAATCCTTCGCTTTTTCTGAAGGATCAATATCTAACGAAAAACATCGGATGTACAACTGATTTGATAAAAGGTAATGATAGTCATAGACAGAAAGCAACGCAGACAAAAAAAGGGGGGGGGGGGTTGTATTCTACAGCTAGGCCGTCGGAAAAGAATTGGTCAATTATCGCATATTTTCCCGGCATTACTTATCTGATTGAATCGAATGCCGTGTGCAATTAGAATGCCAAGGTTCAGTTGGCCAATGTTTCAAATAAATTAATGGAAGTTTTTTTCGTTGAAGGGTGGAGAACTGATTGATTAACCAAAGAATGCAAGATGGGAACTGTATTCAGATATTTATAAGTAAAAGTATCGGATAGTCGATGTTCAAATTACATAAGTTTCATGTTTAAAACATCGCTTGTAAAAAATATCCCGCACTGGTTATTTTTTAATTGAGAAATCTATATAAACAAAAATTGAATGTTTGCCTGTACGTCTCTTATGCCTTCCTAAACTGTTCACTCGATTGCGATGAAACTGGGTCAGCTTATTGTTTACACCTACGGGAGGGTTATAGAGATAGTACGATTATCTAAAATTAAAAATTAAAAATTGAATCTCAACCGCATTTATTTATCGAGGATTCATCTCCAAATAACTCTCCGAGGAGATAATAGATTCAGTAGAAATGCTAAATCTAAGTGAAAGGTTCATATTCTATTGAACACATATGTCGAGCAAGTCATTCTCAGAGGTAACAACTCTAAGAGGTAAGGCAGTTTGGGGGAGACCTGGTTTTTAAAAAATTTTAATCAAATATTAGTGTTTTCCACAGCAACCACCAAAAATATTGCAGTACAACTAATTTTCCACCATCTTCATTTTCAAAACATTATTGTTTCAACTATATTGAAACGAGATGACTATACATTTATTGTAAAGTTATTAAACTACATGAGCAATACATTCTTTGTTTCGAAAGGTTCATATTGTATAGCTATAATACGCAAATGTCATGCAAGTCATTATCAGTGGTAACTTTATTACAGATTATGCGAGAAACTTTAGGGGAGACCAACCGTGGGGTTTTTTAAAATTTTAATCAAATTTCAGCGTTTTTCGCAGTAACTATCACAAATATTATAATACAAATAATTCTGCACCCTCTTCATTTTCAAAAATTATCGTTTCAATTTATTTATCGACAATTTTACGGTATAAATATATTTTCTATGTTGAATCCATTTTAAAAGAAAATATTTTAATCCCATTTCCTAAGATTAAATTTGAGAATTCCGAACGAGTCCCGAGATGCAATAAACCGTTTCTTTTATTACCATTCTGAAAGAACACCAAGCTTTACAATTCCAAAAGAATACACATATCCAATACATAAAAATGAATATTTGTGTCCCTGCATTTTATATACCTTCGTACAGTTCATCGATAAAATATTTCCGAAGTGTTGAATGATTTCACTTAATATTATTTTGTTACGCGCCGTCAGTGAAAGTATAAATATCAGGGCAATCAGTAGATGCGGTATAACAAATGTAGTAGCCGTCTTGTACACAGAGGTAAATATATTACCATTAGTACTTTTAAAATCATTAAAGTCTATTTTTAGGAATTAAGGCAACCACTGATTTTAGTTTTCTTGTTATAGAATAGCTAATGTCTTTTATTAACAGACGCTAGTAACTTATCAAATAAAATTAGGAAAACTGTTAAATAAAGACTTAACTGGTAAAAGCAAGCCTGAAAATATTATTATATCCTGTCGCGTATTGTTGTAGTTGGAAGTGTATAAACATGCATTTTCGGGAAAATCTGATAGGAAAAAATAAGGTAAGAAAAACAATGGGAAAAGCATGACTGTATTGTTTTTCATGTTAAAAGGTACCAGATCAAATAAAAAAATCAATTTCTAAAAATAAAGGAAGCGAAGAGTGGCTCGATTGAAATGTCTGATACTGTTTTACTTTTCAAAAGGTTATAGGAGAAAGAGAGGTAAAAGTAAAGTTTAAGGTAATTAAAGAAGAGAAAATGAGTCTTTAAAAAAGATAATGGTCTTCAAAAGGGTAGAAATTAATACATTTTAACGCAGAGTGAGACAAAATTTCCATGAAATTCAACGAATTACTTACCCCGATAGGGTAATAAGGGTTGCCATAGGATAGCCACCGGTTAAGCAGTGGTTATTATATTTGGCGATATATCGCCAAGAGAAATTCATATTTGGCGCCGTACCTTAAACTTTACTTAGCCCGAAAGAGAAACAAGTTTTGTTTTCTGCAATTCTCAACAAAATCATAACATAAATTTCTGAAACATTTCTCCCCACTAAAAACTCAAAATCTATTCATTCATGAACCCATTTCGATTCAAAACGAAAATCCAGATGCCTACCTGCATGAGCAATGTGGTCACTTGATGGGGATCGACCAATTCCGTGGCCCCCACCACCTGTTCCCCATCTCTGTGGAGGGAGGCGCGCACCACGAGGGGGGTGCTGGACTCCAGGATGGAGACGCACACTCTGTACACTTGGCCCGGACGGACAGTTTGGGACGCAAGGACTAAGTATTTCCTAAGAGAAAAGAAAAGAGTTCGTTACTGCAAAATGTATGGAATGAAAATGTTGCAACAAACGTCCACTTCCTAACATGAGCTTTTATTATGAGTGTTGCGCAATCAATCGAGTGTGAACAGGAACTGAGCACTGAATGACGTAAGCATTTCGTCAGAGTTTGTTTTCAGAGATGATTTAAATATAGCTGTAACGTTTCCTGCGATGTGGTGTCTAAGAATCTTTACATAACAATGAGGGTGGGAGTCCAGTACTTTCAATAATAAAAAAATCTACTTCTTGTTTATACTTATTTCTTATTTTTGCGAGAATTGTGGTTGAGTCTTAAGGGCACCGGGCACGGTAAAACCTTCCCCGTAGGGATGTCCGCCCATGGGAGGAGCCAGATTCCCTACCTATATATGTACCAAATAGGACGGCGAAATCCAACCATCATATCGGTTTGGTTCAGTTATATTAACGTCCCGTTTTGAAGCAACACTATGGCTATTTTGGGACGGACCTCGTCGTTTTGAGCCAGGGTCAGATCACTAGAACGACACCTGAGGTGGCACCCCCCTCTCCACACCACACCACCGGGAGAACGTTTGGCCCCGACAAATTTAAAGTGCAAGAGACAACCACCATACCGGAAGCATTTCATTTCGTTTTCGAGTTACCCCTTGGGGGTGAAATATAAACGGTAAAATTACACTATTTTTTCTAGATATAGACAGTGCTGCGATTCATTCTATGGAGGGTATCGTTATTGCTGAAGTCTACCCAAGAGGCAAACCAAAACTTATTAAATAATTCAAATTCAAAATTAATATAGGGTCATTAAGAAATTTAATAAGTATTGAGAAGAATTTTAAATCCTAAAGGAAATTTTCGAAGAAGTTATGATGATATTAATAGCTTTTCTTCTAACTGCGTTTTGTTAAAAATAAGTTTTTTTGTTCGCATTTTCAAATTTGATACTTTCTCGATACATCACATTTTCTTATTTCACGAAAGGATTCGTTTAAATTGTTACATGAAAAATTTTAATGCAGGAGAAAAAATGCTATCGAAGAACCATGAAAAACAGGATAGTAAAAAGGTATTAATATTTGAAAAATATTATAAATTCGATATCTAAAATAAATGTTATGCCTAACACTAAGCTTTGAAAGAAAGAGCATTATTTTGAATATATATTCCTAATTGTTATATATATATATATATATGTGTGTGTGTGTGTGTGTGTGTGT
>JAPMOQ010065912.1:392757-409022 GCA_026543055.1 Argiope trifasciata
GTGTGTGTGTGTGTGTGTGTGTGTGTGTGTGTGTGTGTGTGTGAGTGTGTGTGTGTGTGTGTGTGCACGCGCAATAATATTCTAACATCTAATTTAAATCCAAATTAATTTCTAAAACTTAATTTAGCCCATAGTAACTTTATTCTAAAAATATTCTCTTATTTCCTGATCCGATTCCATCTTCATTTATCCAAGAGAAGCTTTGCAAAATGCTGAATCGACTAAAAGCCGAAGCTGTTCCCATGCTGTGAGAGAAATGATAAAATTGCTGACCTAAACGAATACTTTAAAAAATATATATCTCTGTTTTCCTTGTCTCTTTTCGCATGTAAGTCGGAAATCCCTATGAGTTTATATTATATTAGCATTGTAAACAATAGACCCTATCAAAATATTATATAAAAAACAGGGGAAATTAGTTTGTGTGCTTTTTTTCGCCACTAGCGTTGCGTCTTGTAATTAATGTTTGCGTGCTACCGGAAGAAGAAAAAAGCGAACTTAAAAATAAATTGTCATCTTCTATGTCTTCGAACATGCCATCGCATATATATATGCAATGATAGTTTAAAATCTAATTTAAACTTAATTCATTTCATAATTTTCTTAGTGCAAATTATCTAATTTTCTGACCCAATTTTACCTTTTTATTGAAATAAAACAATGGAAGTCTATAAAATGACAAGAATATAGATATAAAAACACTCGGAGTGCAGAGATAAAAAAAACTGTCGAGCTAAGACATCACCATCACTCTCTAGCATAATTCGACACGTAATATCATTTCTCCTGTTAATAATTCCTTTTTCAGCTTTCACTCCGATGTCATTCTGATTTTACATAACTCAGGCCACGAAATTAAGAATTCGAAGTATCTTCTTTTCGAAATCGGATGAGCGATACAAACAAATATTCATTTTCATTAAAATAGATCGCTGTAATAAGTTTAGTGTAAAAATAAATTGATATGATAAATAGGAAATGATATTACGATAGAAAAAGAAGCAAGTGATTTATTGAATACTCTGCCAGAGGTCACTGAAAGGAAATTCCTTTATCACAGAGTTTGAAAGTTAAAAATATTTTAGAGCCATCATTGGTAATTATAACTATTTAAATACAGGAAATAATTTGATGACTCCGCTTATGTACAAAGCAAAGGAATTGAATTGAAATATTGAATTTAATTTTGTATTTGATGCATCGATGGATTGCTATATGACATAAAAATAAAACTATTGAGACTCAGAATAATTTTATTAATAATTTCTTAAATATATATTTTGTTGAGAAATAATCGAAAAAATATAAATACAGAAATCAAAAGTCTAAATATTCGCAAGATCTTCAACAAGAAAAGTTGGAATTTGAGGAAATTCCTGATTCAATATCAAAAATTTTCATCGGGGTTTATCAATTAAAATTAAAATATTTCAGTAACAAACACAGATAATTAGACTTAACAATATTTTAGATTTAATATGATGCTTCATTTTATTTCTGAAAAAATGTTTGGAAATTTTTTCTGCGGAAATTATTTCTGAAAAAATGTTAACAGACCCGAAAACATTCGTTCTGCACACGGACAACTGTAACACTTCTTACGAATTTGAACCCAATTACGAACAAACAATACTGTGAACGTTTTGCTATGTTATTGGCAATAGAATTATAAACAATCAATTATTATATTAACAAGGCACCAGAAAAAAATGTCATAGGTTATATGCATATACGTCAGAAATCCGTAAAAAGTTAATGTAATACTTTGACTTGAAATTTTTAAAAAATGTTTTGTCTTTTGCTATCTAAATGAGAAAAAATATTATTTTATTGAAGGAAATATGATTGAAAAAAATGCCAATAAAGAATTGGAGATTCAAATGAAACTTAATTGAGAAATTTTCTAATAAAAGGCAACATATTTCCTTGTGGCCATTTCGGAAATCGAAACACCGTAACACAGCTGCACAGCCAAGCGAGCCACGTGACTCGTTGCCATAGCAACCGAATGTTGGGATTCATTGCTGTCTGCGGAAAGTGGAATTTTACACTGGTTATGGGGTGTGGAAAAAAAACTGACTGATTTATAGATTTTTCAGGCATCTGAAGTCCCAGCTTACGTCAGTGTGATATCATTATTTATTAGATTACAGCGTTATTCAATTTTAACTTGATTCGCTTATAATAATAATTAAGATAATAATAATAATAATTAATATATAATCGCTTATAATTATAAATAAGATAACTTGATTCGCTAATAATAATAGTGAGTTTTTCAACATAAGGCACACATTTCTTTTTTAATGAAACATGTATCGTACGTCCTAAATCAAGGCTCACTACTAGCAGGGCGGCAATCTGGAGGATGCACCCGGGGCCCTCCAGATGTGGGGCCCCCGCAACTGAGGGAGCCCCTCACCATGATTAAGAATTAAAAGTGTATTCCAAACAACTATAATAATTTTACACATACAGTGTCTCACAAAAGTGATGGGACACTTGTGCTTTACAAAAGGAAAATGTAATAAAATAAATAAATAATCATGTACAAATTTTTTGTGGGTGTATTTCATACTTAAATTTTGTAACAATTAATACATAACATACATTTTGTCAAAATATTAAAATTAATTTAATAAATTATACAGTTATTTAGAAAGGAGCAAAAAAATGGCTCACATAAGTGAAGGGACACTTACTTTTCCATCAAATATTTATCCAAAAATTTTACTTTTTAAAAGATTTTAATATTTTGTTGGATTTCCTTTTACTTTTAAAACATGATTTAATCTTCTTGGGATGGATTTGACTAATTTTTCTGTGATTTCTGGAGTGATTTTACCCCATTCTTCTTGAAGCACCGATTTGAATTGTTGTTTTGAAGAAATGGTGTGCTTGCGAATTCTTGATTCCAATTCTTGCCGAATATTCTCTATGGGATTTAAGTCAGGAGATTCTGGTGGTGTTTTTATTATTTCAGGACAGTTATACAGCAGCCAGAGTCTAACGTTCAAAGCAGTGTGCTTGGGATCATTATCCTAGTAGAATTAAAAATTGTTATGAAGGTTCAATTTTCGTGCTGAAGATTTCAAATTTTGCTGTAAAATGTCGATATACTTGTACTGATCCCTTATACTGTCAATAAAAACAAGATTACCGACTCCAGCGGACGGCATACACCCCCATACCATAACTCCTCCTCCACCATGTTTTACTGTTGGCACAAAGTTCTCTTTACGAAATTCTTCCCTGGGTTTTCTCCACACCAAGATTCTACCGTCAGAACCAAATACATTAAATTTACTCTCATCAGCAAATATAACTTTATTCCAGAAATCAGAATTCTTATTTATGTAGGATTTTGCGAATGCCAGTCTGAGTTTTCTATTCTTTTCACTTACGAAGAATTTTTTCCTGGCTACTCTACCGTGATATCCAGCAGATCGAATTACTCTTCTAATAGTCCCAGGATTAACAATTACTCCATATAATGCTTGTAAATCAGCAGCAACTTTAGGAGCACTCATTCTTGGATTTTTTTTAATAATTCGAACGTTAATTCGTTTTAATTCATTAGATAGCTTTGATGGTCGGCCAGGTCTTCTTTTATCTTGAATCATATGATTCTTTTTATATCGTTTAATGATGTTGAAAACTGTTGAATGACTCAAATTAACTGTTTTAGCAGTTTCTCTAATAGATTTTCCACGTTCAATATGCAAATTAATAATTATTTTTCGAATTTCAGGCGAAGTTTCTTTTCGTTTAGCATTCATGGCTGCACAGAGCTAAAAAACACAAAAATTCCAAAGTAATCTGGAGAGTAAAAATAACCCCCCCAAAAAATATTTTTATTGCTTATTTCAGACGATTTTAGTTGCATATCTAATGGTGTCCCATCACTTATCTGAGCTAATTTTTGCTCCGTTCTAAACAATTATATTTTTATTAAATTAATATTTTAATATTTTGACAAAATGTATGTTATGTAATAATTGTTACAAAATTTAAGTATGAAATACACCCACAAAAAATTTGTACATGTTTATTTATTTATTTTATTACATTTTCCTTTTGTAAAGCACAAGTGTCCCATCACTTTTGTGAGACACTGTACTAAAAATACATTATTTAAAAATTTACATTGGGCAATGAGAAAAAAAAATAATTGAAGAAATTAAAAAATATGACACCTGGAATATTGTGAAAATTTTAAACTTATCTTTTCATATTTTTCAAATAATATATTTGGTTTTAAAATATTTTTTACTAATTTGTCGAATTTATAGCTAAAAATACATGCATAAAAGTTTTAAAACCCTGACAAAATAATTTCTAAAAGTGTCTAGTAGAATTCTAAAATCCCCGCAGACTAATAATTGTAGAAATTATTTTATAATGATTGGCTATTCAAGCATAAATTTATCACAATCAATAAAATTAATTATTTTTTTTAATTTCTGTTTTATATATACGTAAAATTTTATTTATTTGAATCGAAAAATTGTCATTTTAATATCTAATTGAAAAATGTAGTAAAATGATGTTAATAAAATAATAAACTAATAAACAGATACATTTTCGGAGATTTAAATTTTATTAAATAACTTAGTTAATAAGTTATAATACTAAGTTATAATACTTCATATTTTCATCTATGGAAGAAATCATAAAATATTCATTACAATAAAAGAAAAGTTAGTACTTATTATACACTTTTTAACCTATTTTCAATTGCTGCTGTGACTTAAGCCCGCTCACACTCATCTATCTGTCTGCGATATAAGCCTAGTGAGCATCTCTTTTTTTTCAGTGGCGCCAACTGCTATCAAGAGTAAGATTTAGCTACTTCATGCTTCATATTCGCTTGCACAATAACTTTTTACTGAGGGGCACATTCTCACAGACAGAATGTAGAATAACAACCATGCCCGGGCACCCAGATCAAGGGGAAGACGCCAGGGCTATTTTCGATTGTTTCATATACATTTGGACAAGGAATAAAATGCATTTAAAGAAAACTACACAATTTTCAACTGTTTTTGAAATTCATAAATTTTTTATGTTTTTAAAGTATGAGTTTATATATTAGCCTGTTGAATTCCACGGCAATTTTCAGAAAAGTGGCCTGAAATGGCACGAACTGATTTGATCTCATCTTCATAATTCTATTTTTTGTTCGTTTTTTAATCAAGTTTCTGCTTATGCAAGCCGGCATTGATTTTTGTTCTTTTCCCAAAAGCCGTCTGTCGACATGAGCACTCATACACCACGAGTTGATTCGTAGCAGCTCACAAGAATGTGAAGTAAGCACAGAGCGAGATAACTCGTCCTGAAAAAGAACGCAATCTACGAGTTGTCTCGTAGTTGGCAGTCAACTGGTTCAATTCTCAATCAAAATTTGACCTCTTCAGTCATTTTATAAATTAATTTACTGACTTTTAAAAAGAACTCTGTGTAAAATTCATTGCCTATTCAGCTACGGAACACAAGGTATTCAACTACGTAAAAAACACTGATTATGACCACATTGGCGATTTTTTAAAAATTCTTATTATTTCTTGTTATTCAGACATTTCTCTTCCTCAAACAGTTTATTTGTTTTAAGAAAAGGAAGGCCTCACCTATGTTTCAACTAAAATTTGTATTTCACTTCTATTTTATCAAAACATTGAATTTCGTATAAATTCTTCACCGTTCACATGATATCCCCAAAAACTAACAGAAGTATTTACAAAAAACTTTCAGCGCGTGTTTTAAATTACGTGGGCAATGAAATGAACCAAAAATTATTATTGTTGGTGAAATAATTTTTCTTTTATACGTGTTTTCAGAAAAATTATGCTGTTAGTTTATGGTAACATGCATAAGTACGTATAATTTTATCCATCACTTCTTTGTATCCCGAAAATTTTTAGATGTTGGTTCAATTCATTCATCTTCATATTTCCTATCTTGTGTGCAAAGAAAAACAGGATTGCTGCAATACCATTTTGTGCAGAATGTTCACCATTTCGGTTCAATTTCTTAAAAATGTACTACACATTGTCGCATTTCTCAAAATATATTATCTTTTCAAATAAACCTTTTTGTATTTATAGCGTTTATAATTGACAATACATCTAAGCAGCATGAATAGTTTTTAAAAAAATCCAAATGTTCAAAACTTTTCTTTTGAACGGATAACTGAATGCCATATAAAAAATGAAAAAGGGAGAAATGTATTCATGCAGCGCAAACGTTTCGAGAAAGACATCGAATCTAGGAACACGATTCTGAGGAGAGACCCCGAGGATATCAGAACGAGTCTCATCAGTGGTCTCTGAGAAGAAAAAAATGAAACTTTGGCCTTCCTCTTTTGCTTGAGGGTAAAAACAATAAATGAGCGACATTAGTTCATTTCTATAATTGTAGAATCGGGGTTGTTTAGACTCGAACGTGGTGACGACGGTGCTATTATGGAAGCGAAATTTTTTCGTATGATTTGTTTTCCGTGAGTGTATGATACTAAGTGGACTGTATGTATTACTTTGTCTACAAAGTTTCGACCAATGTTTTTTTTTTTAATGATGAGACTCATTTGCAATCAGTAACATTTAATAAACAGTTCCATACTATTCATGACTGTATCCTCACCATAGAGCGTAAGCCACGCAACGAGACGTACACGAGAAGAATTGACTAACTCCGTGAGTCTTCTGAGGAATGGTTGCGTTTTTTAACATTTGGCGTATTATCATCTGACTTGGCTATAATAGCAATATTTGAATTAACGTTTAACAGTGTGCTTAAATTTTTTTTTATTATTTCAATTATATATTCGTTTAGCGTTTATTCATTTCTAATCTGTATAAATGAAAACGAATGTTTTTCTGTATGTCTCTTATGCGCTGCTCGTCCAATTCCGATGAAGCTTTCAGTACTCATTTCTTGTACTTATTTGTTTCTCCTGAAGATGGAAAAACAAAAAAATATTGCAAACTAACAATAAATAATACTGACAAACAATAAATCTTGAATAATAAAGTTAAAAAAATAGACTTAATATTGTTTAAGCTTCTCCTTTATATATCACTCCATTTCAATGAATCTATTCCTTTTCGATATGAAAATGATTTTCATCAATACTTTCCAAGAGATGACCATTGAAAATCACATAAAATAGTTATTTATTAAAAAAGAAATAAACATGTCAAAGATTAACCAAAAAAAGCTACCAAAACCATTATAGGAATTTAATTATCGTGATTTTCAGTTTAATTCATTTTAATCAAATTTATTAAAATTAAAAGAAATACTCTATATGAATGAATTAGAATACTTCATTGAAATATTCTATTAAAATCAAAAGAAATACATAATAATTCTATGGCATTCTATCCAAATAGTAATTTATTAATAAAGAAATAAAAATTTCAGAGATTAACCAAAAAAAACAGCCAAAACTATTATAGGAATTTGATTATCGTGATTTTCAGTTTATTTAATTTTAATGAAATGTATTAAAATAAAAAGAAATATTCTTTATGAATTAATTAGAATACTTCATTTAAACATTCTATTAAAATCAAGAGGAATACATAATAATTCCATGATATTCTATCCAAAGATATATTCTATATGAATTAATTAGAATACTTCATATATATATTCTATTAAATGAAATGCCTAATAATTCTATTAAGTGAAATGCCTAATAATTCTATTAAATGAAATGCATAATAATTCTATTAAATGAAAGGAATAATAAATACATAATAATTCTATGACATTCTATTCAAAGAAATATTCTGAAAATAATTTTAATTGGTTGAATCCCTATTTCATTGCGCACCTTGCAAAATAATTTTACCGAACAACAGATTCTCTAAACCTTTCTTTGAAATTTTCATTTCACATAAGCATTTCAACCGATATTACATTTATTGAAAACGTTTTTATGCAACTTTTCTATTGAAAATTCTGAAACATTTGAAACATGCCTTATCTTTCATTCCGAGTAACAAATCAAACAGCTTGTATAAAATGTGTTCGTATTTGGACGTCTGTAATTGCAGCGGGGATATGTCATAGCCATCGCTAGTCACGTTTGTCTAGGAGGAAGTTACATTCGCTTCGCGACTAGAATGGAATGCTAGAACTTCGGGTTGTTTTATTAGATATATAATATTTCGAATGCAATGACTGTGGTTGAATATTAATGAATGAAGATTTGGCATATAAATATTTAAATTCAACATCCTAACTTCAAAACGTTTATTATGGAATATTATAATTTTCGTTAAATTGAGTTGAATATTTAGATTCAAAGTTCGAGTCCGTTATAGTGGAAGTTAGAACTATTTATTTAAAATATCCGACTTCGTACAAAGGAAGAATTTTGAAAAAAATTGGATTTGTTAGAATCTATTTATGGCTTTTAGATGTAACTATATATACTAATTACTTTTAGATGTAACTATAAACAAAAAAATTAGTTGAAAATATATTTTGAGAAATGGGAAAATGTGCATTTTAATGAAATTGAACCAAAACGGTGAACACTCTAAGCAAAATTGTATTGAATCAATCCTATTTTTCTTTCCACACAAGTTATAGAATACAATGATGAATGAAATGAACCAAAATCTAAGAAAAGGCTTGAGATGCAAAGAAGTGATGAGTAAAAATATGCGCATTTATGCATTTTTAACATAAATTTTCATCTTAATTTTATTTAAAACTCCTATAAACAAAAAAGTATTTCACCAACAATAAAACTTTTGGTTCATTTCTGTGCCCCTATTATTTAAAACACACGCTGAAACTTTTATGTAAATACCTCTATCAGTTTCTGAGATAACATGTTAAGGGTGGAGAATTCGTATAAAAATGAAACTTTTGAGAAAACTGAAGACAAATTTTCTCTGAAAAGCATGTGATACCCTGATTGATAGGTCAGACCTCCCTTTTCCTAGAAAGTCGGAACTACAAGAAATAGTAAGAATTTTTTTTAAATCACCAATGTTGTCAATAACCAGTGTTTTTAACGAATAACAATGTTTTTTCGAATAACTTAAATTAAAATGATGCACATTCAGACTCTTTATAAATAAATAAATTTATCTAGATTTGATATGTTTGTATGTTTTTAAAAAACTAGAGACAAACTATTGTTTACTATATATTATTATTAAACTATTGTTATAGTATCTATATAAATTTAACTTGTCTCCATCATCTACCTGTGACTGTAACATTGGCTGCGAGGAAAATGTTGGACATGTGCTGCTCCTGTACTCCAAGTTTGCCGAGCAAAACAGAACCCAAAGATTGGCTCTCCAAGCCATTCATATAAAGTGGCCTCCACATTTTCATCAATTTGTTTTCACCAGAAGTGCTCTTGAAATTTTTGAAAATTTATTATTGACACCAGTTAAATTTTCTTATTCTTAATTATATTTAATTGATTTTGTATTTAATATTTATTTTATTTTATCCAGTCACACACTAAATGTTACATTGCTTTAGATTTAATTTGCAATAATTGTTATTGTTTTTTCTTAATTTGAACTTCCGTCAATATGATGGCAACACGCACATAAAACCTAATTTTTTCTCCTTGAAGTCCTTGTGCAGATTAAATTGCATTGTTTTGTCCGAAATATATGGTTGAAAAATAGAGTTAAAATATTTCTATAAATATTCGTTAAAAACAGAAGCCTTAAGTTATATGTCAAAAGATTGACATCATTAGAAAACTAATTTTTTTATTTTTAACTTAATGTAAAAATAATGTTTGTGCGATGCTATTTTTGGAAGTTATAACCGAAAAACGCCAAAATTTCGGTTAATTTTTAATTAATTCAAATTCTAATCAAAAATTCGGAAAAAGGATCTCGAGGTGCACATTTCCAAGCTCCAAAGTATACATGTACCAAATTTGGAAGCTGTAGGTCCAGCGGTTTGGTCTGTAGAGGGCCAATACACACACCCACACACATATCAAGCTTTATTATAAATATGGATTAATCCTTTATAACTGTTAAATTTTTATATTTTCTTTTCTTATGTGTTGAATACGCAATTCTGTAAGCCCCGTGTGATACTTTGTGGGGTACGGGGATTTTATAAAGGCTTCAAAAAAAACCTTTTGTTTGTTTTTATTTTCTTGACGTTTTCTCTACGAATTTCTGTAAAATTCTTCAAGAATATCGACTATCTTTACTATCTTAAAAGAATATCGACTATCTTTACTATCTTAAAAGAATATCGACTATCAACCATCATTAATATCTTTACTACCTTAAAAGAATATCGACTATCTTTACTATCTTAAAAGAATATCGACTGTCTTTATAAAATGCACAGTTATTTCAGAATATCAGCTCTCAAGTATGAAACTCGTGCAACACAAATCAAAAGAATCAAAATCAGGAGTCAAATACATGTTAAAAATATGCAAATAAAAATCAGTGTGGTATAATTTCTTTGAAATAAGTATCGATAAATTCTTAAAAAACACTAAGGGAATATTATTTACATCTAGTAAACAAAATCTTTCATGTGTATTCTAGGAAAGGCAATGTTTAGACGATTTCAACCACAATCTTGAATAATAATGAGTATCATACTTTCTTTCTACGCAATTAATCTCTCGCTGGTGTGGTATGGAGACATTTGCTACTGTCCTGTTGTGGTCACGTGGTTTTCAGGAAGTAGGCATGATCTTCTATTGCGCAATAATTAGCCTCGTGTGAGCCCACCTTAAAATTTCCTGATGGATTATCGTATTACTGCCGATAAGCATGTTACAGCAAGACGGTAGATGAATCTTATTGTGAGACTCACATAGAAATGATATCATAGATTATTCAAAATTTCACAAATGATTGATGAAGAAGCTTCCTCCACCACCTCCTCGGCTACAGAACTGGAGGGTTGCAGCTTCAAGACGCGATTCCGCAGAAGAACCGACGTGTTAGTGGGGTCTGGTGCACGTTAAATCCGTCGGGCCCAAACGTCCTCACGCTGATGTGGTGTGGTGTGTAGAGGGGGTGCAAGCTCAGGTGCCACCCTCGCCATTTGACCTCAGTTCAAAATGAACAGGTCTGTTCCCAAATAGCCTTAGTGTTGACATTTATATAACTAAACTAGATTCTATAAAATTAATTAATAGTATAATTATAATATTAAATGGAAAAGTTTTTTTTTTATTTCTTCCATTTGAAAAAAATAAAACATCAGCAATATTTTTCCTATCAAAAAAAACCTATATAATGTTAATTATGTTGATTACCAATTAGTCATTTTAAAATAGTTTCAAGCATACAATTTTTTAACTTTTTAGTAGTAATAGAATGGAAAAAGTCCCTTTGAAATAAGTAACAATAAATCCTTAAAGAAACACTAAGGAAATATTATTTACGACTAGTAAACAAAATTTATTGTGTATCTTTCAGGAAAGGCAAATTGAACCCCAATCTTGAATTATAATGAATACCGTATCTTCTTTCAATACAATTCATCCCTCGCTGGTGTGGTGAATAAATTGAAAATAAAGAAGTATAATAAATGAAAAAGAAGCCGAAAAAATAAAGGAATAAATTAATAAGCATAAAGAAACCGGCTATTATACACATGATATTGTTTTTATAGAAGGTATTTCGGAAGGTTATTAGATTATTTCGAAAGTCTCGATTTATTTCCCTCCCCGTGCTGAATATCCCTGGTTGACGTTTAAAGAATCCGGCGGTTTTGTTTTTTAACATCTCTCTCAAGTGGAATTGAAATCAACTAGCCGCCTTTGCTGATTAGCTTGTTGATGATAATGACGTGTCCATGTTTCCTCGGAAAGGGGGTGCAGTAGCTTCTGAGGGTAAAGACCCCTGAGCACCAGGAGGGAAGAAGTCTCATTACTGGCTCAAATGAGCATTCGCTTGCACGACCCATTTTTACAGGGGGGGGGACACATTCATACAACTCACTGACAGAACGCAGAACAACCATGCCAGAACCGGGACTCGAACCCTGGATGCCCAGATCAAGGGGAAGACACGCTACCCCTATGCAAGGACACCGGGGATTGGCTGGTTATCCGAGATTATTAAATTTTTCTGCTGTTAAATATTGATATGGAATATATATTTTTAAAATTTTTCCTCGCTATTTAATAAAATCGAAAAACATGAGCTAGTTTAATAAATCAAAGTAAATTATAACTTATGAAAATTAAATGCATGTACTACGAAATAAAAACAGAAGTACAAATCCTACTTCAAAATGAATGCCAAGAAATGTTAATCTTATTTCTGCACTGGGAAAATAATACGACGGCGAATTAATTAATGTGGATCATTTTTAATCGCGTAACAACATTTAAAAATAAAAGAAACGTAGTACAGAAATGAATTTGATATTATTGAGAAGGAAATTTTTAAGAGCCATTATTTCGATGGTGGATTTAAAGTTCTTATTAGAGAATTTTTTAAGAAGAGAAAGATGTGGTAATCAGACGGAGCGAGATCTGGCGAATATGTGGGCTGCGATAAAACAACCCATCAAGCTGTAAGTGCTTCTCTCTTGTGACTCATGCAATATATGGTCTCGCGTTGTCATAATAAAAAACAACGCATCAACGGTTCATTCATTCTGGACGTTTTCGTTGCTATGGCAACTTTCAGTTGATCCAGTTGGTGACAGTGCTTCGTAGAATTCAGTGTTTCACCTTGAGGAAGGATCTTTTAGAAAGATTAAGCCTTTCTGATCCCACCAAATGTACTAAAGAACTTATAGGGGGTTGTAGTAGGCCTCCTTAACTAATCTCATCAAATTAATTCACCTTTGTGTCATTTCGCCAGTGTTTGTAGATTCTTTGAATATCATTTTGTTAAGAAGGAAAGTCTTGCTGTCTCCATTTGAGTTCAATTAATGAACGAAATCTTTGAGTTTTGTTTGACAAGAGGCACGTGGATCGTGAGGAATCTTATTTATTTTAAAGAAGTGGAAAGTTCTTACGGGAAGATTGAAATGTTTATTCAGAGCTTGTTTTTTGCGAGAGTGAAAAGTGGCCAAAATTCATTTGCTAAAAGGAAATTTTGGAATACAGTAATAAAAAAAATTATAAAGCAAGCAAAAATAACTTTGCTGAATCGTTATTTTTGCTCGTAATTTATGTTTTCTCGTTATTTATGTTTCAAAATATGTTGCAAACAATCATAGGTTATATTTGTTGGATAATTGATAAAATTATTTCATTCAACTTTATGCATCTGGCTGTGTGACCATGTATGATTTATATTAGCGTGTCCAATATTTTTTTCCAACTAAGATATTTTTTATTTTGCTATATAAAAACCCTTTTGCTCTGTTATCTTCTTCCATCTCTCAGGAAGCCTCCTCGTACCTTCTTTTGTGGTGGAATGTCGATTATTCTGATCTGTGCAGGAAGCAACAGAACTTACGCTTTCAGGAGCATTTTTTAACTACCACACTCACACGCGGAAGAGACACAAAGACAAATTCATGCACGCAGCGTAACTGTACAGTAGCACATCTCATTCTGATTGCAATGCATTATGGGATAGCCTATCAGGCTGCGCCATCTAGTATCCAAAAGAGAAGAGAAGCAACTGCTACACTTTCCAAAACTGCTGCGTTTTGAATCCAGAAATAATCCTCGAGGGGCGCTTTTATTTCGCCAATAGATTTGAAATACTTTTTCCCCCAATTTCTCATACGAAATGCATGTCAAATATTTACTCTTTAAGATATTATTTTTTTATATATATATAAGAACCCTTTTGCCCTTATCCTTACATAGTTTTGTCTCATATGAAGCCTCATGATACCGCCTTTACACAGTGGTGGGTTTTGGGGCAAGAAATAATCCTCGAGGGGCGCCTTTATTTCACTGATGGATTGAAAGCGCTTATCACGAAGAGAATTAATTAAGAACAGAAATAAGTAGTAATGAGATGGAGCTAGATCTGGAGAGTATGAAGGATGCGGTGAAACATTCCAAACGGGAGACCACATGTTGAGCTTCTCTCAACATGTGGTCTCCCGTTGTCATGGTGAAAAACATGGTGCTTCGTCGGTTCATTCATTCCGACCAATTTATTTCGTTTTTGCCATGGCAGCTTTCAATGGATTTAGTTGATGACAGTGTTTCGTAGAATCTATTGTTTCACCTTGAGGAAGGAACTGGCAGCAAATAATGCCTTTCCAATCCCACCAAATCGACAAAAGAGTTTTTTGGGGGATGTAGTCCTGGCTTTGCGAGAGTTTAAAGCCTATTGACCTTACACCGATGACACAGAAGACAAATTGATAAGACTGCATGTTTGCACAAGTTGTGGCCGGTTGTATTGTGGAGTCGGGCCACAATACAATGATGGCAGGCAGGTTCGAGTCCAGGTTCGGTCGTTGTTCTTCCTCTGTGAGATGTGTGAATATGCCGTCCTGTGAAAAGGGGTTATGAAAGAACACCCTAATAATTCAGCTGGAATTTATTTTCAGTTGGAAGTTTTAACGAATCATATAATTTATAAAAATTCTATTGCAATATCTTTTTTGAGTTTCCCCACCCAAAAAATAATTCTACGTTCACGGAGATTTGTCTGCATTAAGTCATGGAAAATATTCAAAATTATTTTTAATTTACAAGATGTCCTCTTCTTTTTAAGGAATCTTTATCTACATATGAATGCCACTGTAGCTTATCTGCATAATTAACTGCAGATCAGCGCACCTCTAAGCAGAAAGGATGTTCTCTAGTTTTGAAAGAAACAGTGAATATATTTTCCTGATAAAATAAATTTAAAGGGGAACACGAAGAAAGAAAAAAAAACCCAAATCACGTGACTTCCTGGTTCTTGATCATCCTGATAGCTTCCTGACATGTTTTCAACTGAAATAAAAGGTTCAAGCGCGGCTTTTTATTCATATTTTTCTTATTGCAAGCAAAATCCTCTTAGCTCAGCAACAATTTAATTGTTGATTAAAGCGGATACAGAAGATGTCAACTGGTCGATAGTTTGAAACTCGGACCACAATGCAACATACGAGTAAAGAAACTGTTTCCCTAAATAGGTTAAATGCTGCCACGAGTGTGTGGTGCGTTCGCCGGCATGACAGAGCTGTCTGGAGTGGATGGAAAACCTTCATGCTCCGATTCATTTCGCTCTAATACACTGCTGCATTACCCTTCGAGTTTGTGGATGAGACAAGTACATGCAATTGTGCCAATAGAGAAGTTGTTGGATGTGATCATCCTTTTAAAGAAATAAATCAGCAGAGTTGCAGTAAAACAAATAAACTTTATTTCAAAACATCTAATCAGCCAGCCAGCATCTTGCTGTGAATAAAAACAGATATATATATATATAGTCATTACTTATGAACACAGTTTATGACGTCATTGGTAATTTGCATTTCGGATCATCTTCTTCCAACAAATCGGCCCCACGAAATGCAAATAATATGAAACAAAATAATTCAATCGTTCTTTCGATTGGATTTTGGTCAATAAATCCGCCATATTTAATTTGGTTGAAATAAATTTTAAAATAAATTTTTCCTCATCTAATAATTGCCTAATGAAATGTAAACGAATGTCTATATGTTTAGTTTTAGCATTTTCCATTCGGTTTTCACAAAAATATATAGCAGATTTATTGTCGCAATATAAAATTGGCTTAGGAACTAATAATAAATTAATCTCATTTAATACATTATTATACCATAATAATTCCTTAACAGTCTCTGTCAAAGATATAAATTCTGACTCCATTGAACTGAGTGCTATGCATTTCTGCTTTTGAGATTTCCATGAAATTGGAGTATCACCTATATTTATTATATATCCACTTGTTGAATGACGACTCGTCATTTTACATCCCCAGTTTGCATCTGAATACGCTATAAGATTACATGTATTTACATCTGATAAATTAATTTTATAATCACTAGTATTAGCTACATAATTCCAAATATCAACTACTTTTAACCAGTGATAAAAAGAATAATTATTACAAAATTGAGACATTACATTTACACTATAAGAAATATCAGGTCGACTTCTGTCACCTATAAATGATAAACATCCAATTAGAGATCGATAAGGATATCTTTGCATCAATTCATTTTCTTCCTCATTTGAATCTGAAATATCCTCAAGGGAATTGTCATTTTTAATAGGAAAATTCACAAAACTTTTTGGTAAATCTTTAAATTTAGATTTTAGCTTATTAATATACGTCATCTGATGCAAATATACCTTA
>JAPMOQ010065913.1:0-12128 GCA_026543055.1 Argiope trifasciata
CCTAGTTATTATGGCATAGATTTAATCCTTCCTTCGCAATTAAATGAGGAAGGTAAGGCCTCAATTAAGTCTTCTATTACCGAGTCGTTCAAAACCTAAAATCTGTAGGATTTGACTCTTATCTTAGGGTTACATTTTACTTATATTATATAATAATTTATTTATTTATATTATATTTTCATATATGTGTAATCATTTATCAGAGTAAAATCAAATCAATTTGAATCAGTTTTTTAACTTGTTAACTTATATTCGTTTTGCATTGAAATAATTTATTGTACCCAGCTAACATATTAAAAATTATTCCTATATATTTAACATTTCGTTTATGTTTCCTGCATTTAATGTGCACAGTTTATGCCATTTAACTTTAATAAATTCTGGAAATGTACAATGCTGCATATGTTATAAACTGTCAGTACGGAACATTTAACTCTACAGGCTACCAGCAACTACTTCTATGATTCACTGGGGCCTTGACTGCCTTTACATTGAGGGTTTATAGTACTCTATAAATGAGAAAATACATATTGTATCAGGGAGTGTCGTGGCTGGTTCGTGAGTGCTTAGAAAAAAAAATAGTCAAATAGAAAAACTTAACAATTTTATTCCAGATTCGTTGGAGTTACTCTGCGCAGTAACTCCTTCGCTAAGAGCTAACACTCGAAAAATCTCACTCTTTCCATTACACTCGCGCTAGTTGCCAAGCGCCATCTATGAACATTTATTTTGTTAACGCTTCGAAAATCCAATCACTATTCTTTTCTGAGCCACCGTCATGAACGGTTGCGATTCAGAGGATGAGAGCGCTAAGCGCCTGAAAACTGACGAAACGTCAATGGACGCAGAATACAGTCAACCATGTTATTGCGATAAGAGGCTCATGCTTGAGCAGCAATTACAGTTCTTCAGCATGCAGGAGGAGGGGTTAGCCAGAGCGCTCACCTACTACCTCGACAATGCCTTCGACCAAGCAAGCCCTGAGTTTACCACCACTTTTGACCAGCAAAAGGAGCTCCTAGACAAGATCGGCGCCATCACTGGTGAGTTGGAACTTATTCCCTTATGCTGCGACTATGATAGAGCTAATAAATGCAAGCCTGATAATTTTGTAATGTCACCCAGAAGAAAATCAGCTAAACCTTCCCAGGAAACTCCCTTATCACCTAAAAATAAAATACAGACAGCGAACAAATTTCCCCCCCTCACTAACCTAACTACAAACAGCGAGGATAACTCTCCCCCATTACAACAAAAAAATGCCCCCCATAATGCTAAAGTATTCTAAAGAATACACAAATATTTTGGCTCAAATTAGAAAGGTCTGCGGAGCCACGGAAAACAAACTTGCGTGCGGCTATGTCAAAATTTACCCTGATAGTGCTGAACAACATAGATCCATAATAAATTTCAGCAAAACCCAGGGATTTGATTTTTATATCATAAAACCGAGAGATGAAAGGCCTCTTAAAGTTGTGATCAAAGGCCTGCCTATTGACCTCCCAACAGAGGAAATTAAAAATTTGCTAATTGATGACTATAATTTTCCTGTTATTAAAGTGACTCAGCTTACCCAAATTAGATCAAGAAGGCCACTCCCCTTTTTTCTCATAGAGTTAAGAAAAAATAACAATGCACATTATATTTTCAACCTGGAATACCTTAACTATCTTAAAATTTCTGTTGAACCCTTTAGGGGGAGGAAAACAATTAATCAGTGTTACAAATGTAACCTATTTCACCACACAGCGGAATGCTGTGAAATGAAACCGAGGTGTCTAAAATGCAGCGAACAGCATCTCACCAATCAGTGCACCATTAAAGAAAAAATTCAAGACCCAACATGCATTAATTGCAAAAAGACTGGACACGTTGCATCCTACAGGGGATGTGAACTATTCCCTAAAATAAGCAACAATAACCCTAGAGAAAACTATTATAAACAACCCTTTAATAATACCTACACGGAAACCAATGAAACCAGAAACAAAACATATGCTGAACTCTTTAACGGTAACCTTCCCCAACAGAGGGAGCCACCTAGCACTGCTGCACCAAAAATAAACAAACCAGCTCAAGCTGTTCAAAATCTAAATGCCACAAGTGACTTTAATATCTTTAAAGACTTCGCTGAAGCTATCAAAGAGCTGAAAAAAATATTTATGGAATACCCCAACTTCATTAATTCCATGAAACAACTCAAATACGCCACAACCATGGAAGACAAAATGCAACTTATTATGATGGCTTTCGACAGCCCTGCAAACAACTTAGTCGGCTAATTCGCGCATCATAAACTTTCTTTAATTTACTGGAACGCAAATGGGATCAAGAGCAAAGTTAACGAGCTCAGACTGTTTGTAAATAAGTATAACCCAGATATTATTTTA
Organism: Argiope trifasciata; assembly: GCA_026543055.1. Lineage (NCBI taxonomy): Eukaryota > Metazoa > Arthropoda > Arachnida > Araneae > Araneidae > Argiope > Argiope trifasciata. Next base: position 2,391 of record JAPMOQ010065913.1, read on the forward strand.
ATGCAAGAAACTCATCTGAGACCACAAAAGAAAATCTTTCTCGCCAATTATACTGGTTATTACAGTTACAGACAAATTTTAAATATTAATCAGAACGCGGCAGGTGGCACTGCCATCTTTGTTAAAAGTCATATCCCTCATTACGAATTAATTCCTCCCAACCTTCAGTATGTTGAAGCAAATATCGTTGTACTTAATTTCAAAAACCAAGACCCTATCACACTCACATCAATCTATATTCCTCCCAACTCAGACCCCACATTATTTACCTTCGATATAGAAACACTGATTCAAATCAGTCCAAACCAGGTCATTGCGGGAGATTTCAATGCTCATCATACAAATTGGGGCTGTTTAGCTAATAATACAAGAGGCAATTCTCTATATAACTTCTGCAACAGAGCAGGCATTGACATTTTAGCACCGACTTCTCCCACCAGATTCGGCTATTATTCATCAAGCACCATTGATCTGGTTCTTGTTAAGCACTTCCTGTATCCCCACGAAATTATTTCAATCCCAGAGCTTAGCTCTGACCACAACCCGGTTATGGTTAACTTCTTTCTAAAATACACACTGCCTGATAATAATTGTAAAAGCAAAACTAATTGGGATCTCTTTAAACGTAACCTATCCTCCATTAAAAACCTTGAATTCATCAGGATTGATAATGAAAAACACATTGATGAAGCTGTTCAAAAACTTGAAGATATAATCATTCAAAATAAGATCGCCGCATCTAAACCCATTGAGACCAATAAACCATACTTCGATCCTCAAATAAAAAAACTTAATAGAGAAAGGAACCTAGCCAGGAAAAAATTCCAATCAACCAGAGACCCTGAATTTAAACGAATAACAAATAGATTAAATAGACAAATTGCTAAACTTAATAACAAAATTGAACAAAACAATTTTATTGACAAAATTACTAATGCTAATACTGAAGATAATACACTATGGGATCTTGTCCGCCCCTTTAAAAAGAAATTCAAAAATATCCCTCCCCTAACTGGCTCTTTCACACTTGCTCTTACTGACAAGGACAAAACTGAATGTCTCGCTGAAAGTCTCGAGAAACAGTTTCAAAATAATGAAACCATGGACATGGAAAATGAAGCACTGGTTGTCGAATCAGTTTCTCGATTCAAACTTGATAAGAATACTTTCAAGGAAATTAAAGACCCCCCTTTGCCGAGTGAAATCTTATTGGCTATCAAAAAATTAAAAAACAAAAAATCTCCCGGCCATGATGGTATCAATAACAAAATGCTCAAGCATTTACCAAATAATATTGTTTTTGAAATTACTGTTCTGATATATAAAATCCTTATCATTGGATACTTCCCTCAAAGGTGGAAAACAGCAACTGTAGTTCCAATACATAAACCCGGTAAAGACCCAACCGACCCGACAAACTATAGACCAATCTCCCTTCTCCCCTCAATTAGTAAACTTACTTAACAAATTATACTTAAAAGACTAAACAATTTTCTTGAGAACAATAACATCCTTATCCCTGAACAATTCGGGTTTAGAAAAAATTTATCAACTACTCACCAATTATACCGTGTAACTGAGTACATCGAAGATGCATTCCATAACAAGCAAAAAGCTGCGGCTGTTTTCTTAGATGTTCAAAAAGCCTTTGATAGGGTCTGGCAAACTGGCTTAATCTACAAATTAATTAAGTATAACATCCCAAATTTTCTCATTCAAATTATTTTTTCCTATTTAACTAACAGAAAACTCAAAGTCAGGGTCAAGAATGAACTCTCCTCGGAGAAAAATATTCTTGCAGGAGTCCCCTGTACTGATGCAGACGAGACCTGGAGTCCGTCTTCACGAGGTTGCCAGAAACTCTGGAACAGGACACAGGGAGAGCGAGCCGGTATGCGAACGAGGACGGTGGCAGAAGAGGGTGATGGAGATAGAAGGAAAGCATTTATCCAATAGTGTTTCGGGCTAACAACAGAATTAATTTTCAAAATGCCAGTGGCATGATTTTTTGTATGTGCTGTATAATATGTTATGTGTATGTGCTGTATCTGTGGTTAATGTGTGTGTTTCGTCAGATTAAACGGAAAAACCCAAAATCTGGGTGTGGCACTTTTCTTTTTCAAATTTCACAACCCAATACAGTACAGACCATATTAAATGGAGGTTCCACCGAGATTCGAAACAAAGGAAAGAGGTATGTTCTCCTTTACTAATCCATCACCTGGCCTTATTAAAATTTTAAATTAGTTTGCTTGATTGATAAAAGAAACACAACATGTGTTATTGTTCCATGCCATTTGGGAAAAAATTAGTTTTGGTAATTAACTAACGTTGCAAACTAAAGCACATCAGTGCAAAAAAAAAAAAAAAAAAAGTGTACTCTAAGCAATTTAGAGTAATTTTTGTTTTGAAGTGATTCATTTGTTGTGTTGTCATTTCATTAAGAGTAATGAAGATAATTAGTGCAAAATATAAAGATTTAGCACTTGTATTGTTCTAAGCAATTTAGAATATTTTATTACTGTGTTATAGTGTTCTCGTCACGAGAAACAGTTGTATTTCAATCATGAAATAATTTTGTTTTCATCAGCAAAACATATTTAATACACAACAGTGTAACGTAAAATAATGTTATTTTAAATTTCTCAAACTGAGAAAGATTGTGGTATTAAGTTGTATTTCAATCATGAAATAATTTGTTTTCATCAGCAAAACATATTTAATACACAACAGTGTAGATTGAATAGATATTTGAAATTCTCAAACTGAGAATTAGTGTGTTTGATAATTATAGTACAACAGTACGATTGATAAATGAGAAAGATCTCCAACGGAGAATTAAAGATTATTGTAGTAGATTTATTGGTAAGGAAAAATTTCTCATGAAGAGAAATATAATTGTGATAGTTTTCTTTAACAAAGGAAATATTTAAAATTGTTTTTTTGTGTGCATTTTTGATAGATCAGTATCGTATTTTGTTTCTTATCATTAGAAATTAAAGAAGGTAAATTATTACCAGGTTTTATAGTTCTCATCAGAGAATGTATTAAATGCTCATCATTCAAGGTTTTGAATTTTGGTTTTGTTATATACTTATAATTCTGAGGTATTTGTGTGAAAATTATTCTCGCCCTGAGAAACCTTTATGAAAATTGTATATTTTGTTTGCAATTACATTGAAACTTCTTAGTTATAAGAAATAATTTTTGTGTGTGCTTTATTCTCATATAGCTGAGAATTATTAATTATTTTTGCTTTTTAAAAATACGCACAAACGTGCTTTTCACTTTCTGAAATATTGCTGGTATTGTATACTTTTAATAACTTAATCCTGATGAATATGTTATCAAAAGGAATAATATAATAATTATAACTGTAGTAATTGAGTTTCGATTGAACGCTTTACTTCGAACGAAGAAGTGGGGTGGATGAAAGAACTCTCGCGGATCTCTTTGCTTACATTCTGTTACTGGTAACCATTCGTTTATGTGTTTCGCCTGATAAATGCCAGATGCCTTGACGGAGCGGGGGAAATCCGAGTCTCTCCTTGATTTTATGTTATTTTGTTTCGGGGGAGTGAGTAATGCTTGTGTTTACATCTTTTCTAGAAGGAAAGAACTCTTCGGAATAAAAAGTATAAAGGCGAATATTTGAGAGGAACACAACATTTTTACTTATATTATTTTTCGTCATATTATGAATGTAGAGTTTTGTTTGGATTATCTGTTGCCTTTTTCATGGTGTTATAAAAAAAGAGAATTAATTCCGTTGTTTGTAATATTTGATTCTAGTTTAATTCGATCAAAAAAATTGGCTCCACAGTGGAAGGGACCTGGTACTATAGAGGAAAAGCTATCAGATACCAATTATGTAGTTAGTTTTGAAGGGAAACAGGATATAAATAAAGTGTATCATATAAATATGTTGAAACCGTATTTTAGGAGACCAGAATTGATCAATGTAGTCCAGTACTCAGATATGGATTCTGAAACAGCAACTGTTTTGGAAGAAGATCTTCCCTGTATGTTAGCAGATCCAAATATTTTTGACTTTAAGGATATAATTCAAAACAATTCCTTAAAAGAAAAACTTAATGATGAACAGATGGAACAACTAGAGAATTTATTAACAAAATATTGTAAAATCTTTTCTAACATACCGGGAAAAACTAATTTAGTGGAACATGAAATAGAGTTAATAAATGACAATCCTATTAAACACAAACCTTATCGAATGACTCAAAGACAAAATGAATTGCTTAAAACTGAAATCGAGAAAATGTTGAAATATAAAATTATTGAACCAGGCACTTCCGAGTATACATCCCCCATGGTTCTCGTGGAAACACCTGGTAAAGAACCAAGACCCTGTATAGACTATAGAAGATTAAATGAAATAACACGGACACAGTTTTACCCCATTCCTAACATAGAACAACGGGTTGAAACAGTAGCTAAAGCAAATTACATCTCTTTGTTAGATTTAACGAAAGGATATTGGCAAATCCCACTAAGCAAAAATGCCCAGACTCTCGCTGCTTTTGCTACAAGTTGGGGAATTTATAAACCTTTGCGCATGCCATTTGGCCTTAAGAATGCCCCATATTCATTTAGCCAAATGATGGACACCATATTATATGGATGTGATGCCTATGCCGTTCCTTATCTTGATGATGTGGCGATATTTTCGAATACTTGGGAAGACCATTTGAGGCACTTAGGCGATGTTTTGGAGCGAATTAAACGAGCAAATTTAACCATCAAACCAAATAAATGCAAATTTGCTCAAAGCGAAGTGCAATATCTGGGACATGTGGTTGGTTATGGTAAACGTTCTCCCGCTGAGCTCAAAATTAATTCGATACATAATTTTCCAACGCCCACAACTAAAACAGAGATTAGAGCTTTCCTTGGCTTGGCAGGGTATTATAGACAATATATACCCATGTTTTCTGTTATAACGGCACCCTTAACCGAGTTGTTGAAAGGGAGAAATAAAAAGGGTCGGATCGAGTGGGACGATGAATGCACTCATGCATTTGAGTTGTTGAAAAAGAAACTCACTAGCAAACCCATCTTACACGCACCAGATTTTTCTAGACCATTCATTCTACAGACTGATGCTTCAGACTGGGGATATGGTGTCGTCTTAGCCCAAAGGGATGACGGGAACCATGAACACCCGATACTTTATCTAAGTAAAAAGTTCACCGCCGCCGAGAAGAAATACTCAACCACAGAAAAAGAATGTGCGGCCATATTGTATGGTATAAAAAAATTGAAAGGGTATATAGATGGGCAAACAAAATTCTCTATTCAAACCGATCACCACCCACTGGTTTGGTTACAAAAAAATGCCGGTAACAATCAAAGGCTACTTCGTTGGGCGCTGGCATTGCAAGGCTATAACTTTACCATCGAACACAAGAAAGGTAAAGAAAATTCAAATGTCGACTGTCTAAGTCGAAATCCACAACATGCATGAATTAAAAATTATTTAATCATTCAATACCCAACCTGGGGAGAGTATTTTTGATGTTCATATACTTATTTCTATATAAAGAATTATTGTGGTGAAATTAGATATATATTTTTATTTTGTGTATTTCTCATGAATAATTTATCAATTCAAATCAAATCCTATATTATTTTTTATAATTTTTCTTTATCATTTTTATTTTGCTGTTTTATTTGGTGTTTTTACTTATTGAAATTCTGGCCATGGTGAATGGAGGGAGAATGTGTAGCAAATTTATCTGAAGTGAACTTTTTCACGAACATTAGTGAACACTTTTTCAGTTGTGTTTTACTTCCAGCCTGGGACTATTATTTTTCTTTAGAAAAATTAAGACTCTGTCCAGTCATATTACGGAACTCTATGAACCATTTGCTTTCCCCTTGAGATGGAGAAACCAAATCCTGGAGGAAGGAGGAAGGTTTGTACTGATGCAGACGAGACCTGGAGTCCGTCTTCACGAGGTTGCCAGAAACTCTGGAACAGGACACAGGGAGAGCGAGCCGGGATGCGAACGAGGACGGTGGCAGAAGAGGGTGATGGAGATAGAAGGAAAGCATTTATCCAATAGTGTTTCGGGCTAACAACAGAATTAATTTTCAAAATGCCAGTGGCATGATTTTTTGTATGTGCTGTATAATATGTTATGTGTATGTGCTGTATCTGTGGTTAATGTGTGTGTTTCGTCAGATTAAACGGAAAAACCCAAAATCTGGGTGTGGCACTTTTCTTTTTCAAATTTCACAACCCAATACAGTACACCCCCAAGGGTCTAAAATTGGGCCAGTACTTTTCTCCCTGTTTATAAACGATATCCCGAAGCAGTTTAATACGATGCTATGTATTTTCGCTGATGACACTGCTATCCTTGCAAAAAACAAAAATCCTAATTATATCCAAATTGCTCTAAATAGGCATCTTGCTAAACTAGAAGTTTGGCTCGCTAAATGGAAAATTGCAATCAATGTTAGCAAAACTGAAGCAATCATATTCCACAAGGCACCAGGAAATTATTCTTTTCCCCAACTTAAAATCAATAACAAGTATATCCCGTGGTCTCAGAGTTGTAAATACCTTGGTGTTATCTTAGACAGGAAATTAACCTGGAAACCGCACTTCCTATACACAAAAAGCAAGTTCCGAGATCTCGCGCGTAAATTTTACCCCCTTATATCGAGGAACTCCAAAATGACTAGGGAAAATAAATTACTTATTTACACAGCCTATTTGCGTCCAGTACTCACATATACTTGTCCAGTCTGGGGCTAAGCCGCCAAAAGTAATCTAAAGCTAATTTACCAACAGCAAAGCCAAATAATCAAAGGTATTTGTAAAGCTCCTAGCTATTTCTCCAATACAGAAATCTATAAAGCAATCGGCTACCCTCCTCTCAAAGATTTCATCGTCAAGCTCTCGACGAACTTCTTCAAAAATCTTGACAATATTGATAATGAGGCAATAAATCAAATACCTAAATACGATCCAAACCCAGCAATTAAAAGGCCCAAAAATGTCCTGCTCTAAAATTGTTTCCCTTTGTTTTTCTTCTTCTCTTTAATCTAATTCTCCTGCCGGCGGGCGGAACAACCCTGACAACCAATAGCATCACGCCCTGCATTCTTTCAACGCAGCTCAACCAATCACATTCATCGCTTCACCATCTTCCTTCGTGCAAACGAACCAAATTCATGCTCAGTAAATTCTCCTATTTCATGGAATATTAATAAACGTTATGCTCTATCAGTCACAGTTATTAAGGGGATAATCCTCCACCGAGGATAGGTGCCCCGATAAGCATGTCGTCGAAGTCGAAGAAAATCCAATCACTACAGGGAGTTTTCGATAAAAACTTTGCCTTCTGACACTGATGGGCAAAGAAATTGATTCATAGAACTCCAGACTATCCGACTTTTTTATTATCTGGTCCTTCTACCATTTTAGTCCGGGTACTCAGAACTTATTGTAGCAAATGCAATTATACTTCTCTTGCATCCGTGCAGTGATTAGTTAGTTGGGAAAAGCACAATAATTTCATCATGTAGTATTAAAAATCCTCAAGAACTTGTGATTAAGATTTTAATTCGAAATTAAAAATGGGTTGAAAATGTTTCCAGTGAGGCAGACAGAAAAAAAAATTTCAATAGGGCTCTTATAAAATCCTGCGGATGTTTCTGAACGGAATGGAATACTGAATTTTTTGAATAGAATAGGAATATCTAAAATACATATAGAGAGTACGGGACTTCGCCTCTTGCTCGCTTTCATGCGCCAATCCCGATATACAAAAGTTGAGCAATATCTTGAACAAAAAAGTTCAAATCCAAATTAAAAAAATAATTTAGCATCGGCTAAAATTAAGAAGAAATTGCATAATAATTTTAAATACTTTGATAAAAATAAACAATTTAAAAAAAATAAATAAATTTTAAATAAATTAAATAAAACTTTTCTTAAAACCGTTAAATCTTTCTTTGCGTTTTTTCTTCATCTGATATCGCTGGATGTGGCATTACTATTTAAAAAATTATGCAGATTTAACTCATGTACTGATTAGATATTCATGAAAATGCAGACAAGAGATGAAAATAATTTCGTTATTCGAATAAAGTAAACAAATCTGAAAACTATTCCCTAATGTTTCCAGAAACGGTGTGTCTAAAAGTAGAATTAAGCAAATAATGGTGTTTCAAACGCACTTTCTATTAACTAAAATTTTGTTTTTTGCCACTATATCATCATAATGCTTAGTGCTATATAAAGGCTTACTTTGAAGTAATAAAAATTATCATTAAATATTTACTATATTGGCAAAACAATACTATACTGGCAAAATAAACTCAAATATGGTCACGTAAGTCACTATCTCCCAATTAAAAGTGAATAAAATTAAACGTTTGCATAATTTTTTACTATATGTACAAAACTGAGAAAAAAGTAATTAATTTAACTTAATAACTGCATAGATAAAATGAGCCCAACAGAAAAAAGATTTACCTTTCTAGATAATAAATTTATATGTATTTTGAAATGGAATTTGCTTTAAAGGTGACTAATGACCTTACTAATGGTCAAATCATAAATTATCGATTTTACAGGTGTTTTTTTAAAATCCAGACTGCTTCCTTGTGATTTTTAAAAAAATCTTTTGATGAATTATTGTTTAATTTGAGGATTTTGATAAATGATTTTGTGAGGAAACAATTTTTTTATTCTCTCCCGGCAGAGAGTTTTTTATGGTAATTAGAATCATTTCCAGTTTTTTTTAATATAGATTTTTCTAAAACTTTTAAATATCACCCGAATTAACATCTCTTACCCTAGTAGCAAGCAAATATTGTAAAATATTGTTTAATATCATATAATATCCCATAATATTCAGAAACAACCTGGATAATATAATTTGAAATGATATTTATACATTTGCAGCAACATACTAAACAACATATCCTGTAATCGCTCGTTTTTTATTTTTCTTTTAAGTTTTATCATAGAAATTTAATTTTTTTTACTTAATTTCCTTATTTTTTGTAAAAAATATATAAAAATAAAGTATTGAATATAAATCGACTTTCAATTAAAAAGAACCGCCTATTTATGCATATTATGACTTCTATCTATCACAGGTTATCTCGATTAGAATTTTCCATCTTTTGTAAATCTCTCATTGAAGAAAGTTAAAAATATTTTTACAAATGTCTAAGACTCTTTGTAGGAAAGTAAGATACAGAGAGTCTTTTAATAGTACCAAGCCAAGATCTCCAATCTTGGCTCCAAGAATAATAGTTCTATCTCTCTTTGGAAACGAAATATGCCGATTCCTCTGAAGAATTCCATCTGACTTTATGCCACATCGGAAAATTATATAAACTAAAAATGCTCAAATTATTAAATCCTTTTCTGAAATATTGTTCGCAGTACTATCTGATGAGCTGTAGAAGACGAGTGCCGATGACAGTATCGTTATTATTATTTAATTAGAGATTTGCTGTCTGTTTTTTATGCATACTATCTACAAGTGCTGTTCCTTGTGTACATCTCGGCTGTCTGTGAGAGTGTTTTGTGATTTATTTTCTGAAATATTTGGGGATTAAAACGTCGTTTTCCATTAACGAATATTTGGACTGCATTTATCTTACACCAGCTGAATGTCTCAAAACAATATAGTTCCCTTCTCTCTATATATTAGGTTGGTGCGTATGAAATGTCGGATTCTTAAGTGATTG
>JAPMOQ010065919.1:0-25887 GCA_026543055.1 Argiope trifasciata
CAATAATTATTTGAATTTTGAATGATTATTCCAGCAACATTTCTGATTAATTTATCTTTTACATGTTTTAGATTACGCTGATTTCTAATTCTAAAAAAAAAAAAAAAAAATAGAAAGAGCTTTGGTTTTTAATTTTAAAAGTAACCTATTTTGCATGTTTCATGAGCACAATTAGTTTAAACTTTTAATTGATTTAAATACTTGTTGCAAAACATCAGTTTTAACTTCCTACTCTCTCTCTCTATCATGATAAATTAATTTCACTAATATTTACAAATAATAAATATGAACTTTTGTGTGTGCAAGCACTGGCCATCTATTTGACAGACCGTTAAACCAAAAGTTACCAAACTTGACACATTTATTTTGAATTGCAAGAATGTGCATGCCTGAAGGATTTTTTGAAATACAAGTAGAATTTTCATTAATGAAAATTTTTAAATGAAATTTTGTATTTTATTTCCCTTAATAACTTTCTAAACTATTGCTGAATATAATTTTTTCATTTTAAAATTCAAAAACTTCTTTTTCAATGATATTTATTTTTCGCTACATAATAATAATAACTGTACTCGATTTTCAAAAATATTTTTAATGTATTTTGTTCATTATTGAAGTGAAACTCAATTTGTTTCATTTTGTTTGCTATAATATTTTTCTCGATTTCTCACCATTGCTAATAACCAAGACATGAAATTATGGCTTATTTTTCCTTTTTGATAGCTTTTAATGTTATGTGTATTGTTAATAACATTTCTTTCTAAATAATTACAGTTGATTTTGAATTTCAAAGTCATAAAATAATGAAGTTTGTTGTTTAAAATATGAGCGCTGCTACAATTTTCTATGATATAAATGAATATATAAAGAGATATAGATTAAAAATTTGGGAAATATGTTGCGCGGTGTACCGAATTATGTAAGGTTTCAGAGTTACATAATAGTATGAGATAAATGACTATCAAAATGTATGTTTTAAATAAGAAAATATTTTGCTGGGAAAATTATTAAGACATTAAATAATTTTATTATGTCTTAGTAAAATTAGTAAGACATCGTGATAGGTAAAATTGGCTCGGAATAGAACTAGGGACTATTTGAGTAGAAACCTCTTAATATAGCCACTAGACAAAAGCAATTACTCATGATCCATAGATGTTATCTGGCTTATGAGCTTACCACCACATTATTCCCCCTCCAGTGAGTCAGATATGAAACGAACGTCTTAATCGCGCCAGCCGTTGTGGCGGAAGACAAACGTTTTAACATCCGGGTCACCAATATGCTAGGTGAAATTGGCTCGGTATAGAACTCGGGACTTTTTGATTAGAAGTCTCGCAACGTGCCACTAGACAAAAGCAATAGCTCATGGCCCGTAGATAAATTATCAGACTTATGAACTTACCACCACAACATAAATAATTATTAAATAATCAGAGGAGATTTATGATAACCAATTAGTCGCCAATAACGGCTTATTAAAAATAATATTTCTTTTACCCATGAAACTCTTAATTTATTTAGATTCAAAATTAACGAACCAACTAATAGTTTTGAGCAAACAATAAAGCTGAAGTTTCGTGACATTTTGGTATTATATAAAAAGAAAAGAACGCAAATGGAAGTATTCAACTTCAAGCTTTGAATTAACCATTGTTTCTAATACCTCTCCAAATCCAGTAAAAGTAATTTTGAATTCTTTTTGTGAATATTATTTCTCAAAAATGGAAAGAACTAGAAAGATGAAATTTGCTATATTATCTTATCCCACAATTGTAATTTCTACCAAAATGTTGGAACAAAGAGAAGTCATTAGTGTGCATGTTAACATAATAAATGTAAATTCCGTGGTAAATACATACATATAAAATAAGTTGCATAGTTAAATCAGTGGATAGGATTTTTAAAAATTAAAAAAGAATTACTAAAGGAGTTTATAAATACACAATTATTGAAGTGAAACACCAATAGATGGCAGCATATGATTACGTTCAGCTGTCATGGCAACCGTCATTCATTTGTGTGCTGTGAAGTAGTAAAAAATGTCAATATGTGAACTCTGGTAGTAGATAAGTTTAAATTCTTTGTTATGATAGCCTAAAAATTCTAAAGGCAAGTAATGATGACGTGATTCTGAGTGAAGCCTTATCTAATTAATTATAACTGATGATAACTTAAATTTTGGAGCAAGATAAATATTCATATTCAAGCAGAGATAAAACAAATAGCAAGCAAAGCAGAGACCGGAACGGTAAACTTACTACTTCAATGAACTGTGAACATGAGTTTAAGAAAATAAACATTATTAAATCTTGGTCGTCTTATTTTCTGCTTATTGTTTAAAAAGCGGGAATCATAATTATTTTTTATCGTACGGTATTTCAAGTTTCAGATTATATTATTTGAACGAATAATTTTTTATTATTCCTTGAAATATAATAATAATCTTCCTTTAAGTTATTTGAGATAAGACTCTTATGCAGTATAATTTATAATTTTAAAACTTATTTTTCTAACTTAATAATAATTCAATTTTTGCTGATTTATATTATTTAAAGCAAGAAGAAAGAATTTAATTTACTTTAACTGATTTTAAAAAAATAACATGTGAAATACATTATTTTTCAGCATGTTATTCTCTTACTTGAATTGATCATTTACTTGTTAGTACAAATGTATCACCTTCAGTTCTTGTTTAAGAAAATAAAATTTTATATGTTAAAATAAATGCCGTAAATATATACATATAACTCTGAAATAAAACTTTCATGATTTGATTTATAGTAAGCAAAATGTCTACATCCACTAATCCTTCTACAAAAAAAAGTCTCAAGCATTCTGCTCGAAATTCAAAGAAACCTGTGAAGCCATCAAGTGCAAGGAGCTATGGACACAGAAGTGGAGAATCTTCAAAATCTGGTATTTTTTAGTTACTTATTTATTTGAATTTAAGTATGAAAATATAAACCTTTGATGTTGTGATATGTTTATTGCAATAAAACATTTATTATAAAATCAATTCAATTTTTATTTTCTTATCTACTTTAAAATTTGTTATTATTTATTATTAGGATTGACAGATGTTATTATATGTATATCTTTTTTTTAAAGTAGTTCTTCTTAAGAATAACTTTTATAAAAAAAACGCTGATATTAGGATGATATATGTTGGACAACATATATAAAGAACAGCAACATTAAGAACAACATATTCTTAGTACATAACTAAGAACAACATATTTATAAACTAGAACAACATATATTTTAGTTTATAAATATATTGTTTTTAAGCAACATATATTAACAATGTTAACATATATTATAGTTTATAAATATGTTGTTCTTAAGGAGGGAAATTTTATCATAACAATTTAAATCATAAATCATCTGGAAATAATTTATAACCTAATCAAATAAGCTTTATTTGAAAGTTTGTAGTAATATTTTTAAGTTTTTATTTTCATATGAGATAATTAGATATATTAGATAATTTCATGTTGTGATTATTATTTTTTTTTTTTTCCATTTGGGTACCCTAATCATATTTTTTTATTCCACTGTATTCAGGATTTCTTAAAAGATATAAATAATATTAATTCACTCCACTATGTTAGTTTTATTGTTTGTTGCTTTTTTGAAACATTTCATAATATAAATTTGCAGATTTAAAATGCTGTTTCTGTATTCAACTTGATCTTGAAGAAAAATTCTATATTTTGCTTATCTCTACATAATTCTTTTACAATAAATGCAAGAGTTTATATTTGATCATTATGGTTATAGAATGTTATTGTTTATAATCATGTGTGAGATTTGAACAATATGTGAAAAATTATATATTAATTCAGAATTTTTTTGTGTTTTTTTAAATATAATTACTCTTTTAAAAAAATTAAAATAATCAATTATCATCTTTGAATTTTATTATTTATGATCAAATGTTTGTTTCGCATTGTTTTTCAATATTTGTGTTGTTAAAACTTATTATTTTTTTATCTGATAATTTTTATACTTAACACACAATGATTTATGTCTTAATTTTAGTTAAACAGATGGATGCTGCTGGTGATACTTCTAGTGCTGAAAGTGAGAAAACATCTGGCAAGTGAGTAAATCATATATCTTTGTTTATATTTATGACTTATGTCACTTTTGTTTTAAGAAGTTTTACTCTTTTTGATTTCATGAATTATGTTTAATTTTTTTAACTAACTAGTTTGAATTTATGATAATATAAAATAATAATTTTCTTGATATTAAGATGGCTGTTGATTATCCAATAATGATCTGATATGGCATTCTGTATGAAGGATAATGACATACATTCTCTTGTTTTGTTTAGATAATTTTATTTTCATGCTACCCAAATTTTGTTCATTATTTCAATCATTTCACTTCTTTATGATAATATTTGTAATTATTTTAGTGACATCAATATGATTATTGAACTTCTACATTTTCAATAAAATGAAATACTTATCAACTAAAGAAGTCACCCTTCCCTTTCTCATTGCCTGTTTAGCCACAAAGCAATTATAAAATGAGCAGCAGAAATAATTTTATTAATGTTTTTTTTTTTCTCTTCTTTTCCTTTATTATACCATGAATCAGATGATAATCCACTTGTAATCAGAATATTATTCAGTGCCAAAAAATTTCTTAAAATATAAAAATGTTTACATTGTTACATTTTTTACAATTAATTTCATTATGTCAGTATATCAGTACTAAAATACTTTATGCAACCTTACTGTATATCATATTATCCTATTAACTCTCAGCTGAATTTAAAGCAGAGATTTATATAAATTTCTTTTAAACTATATTTACACAAATAACCATAATGTCACAATTGATTTATAATTATTATATATTAAAAATAATTATTATAATTATAAATCAAATGTAAGGTAATTTAAAATAATTACAATTATATTAGGAAATTATTAAAAAATCAATTTTAGATTATTTTACTGTAAGGATTTAAAATTTTTTTATAGATATATATTAAAGGAATCTTTAAAAAAATGTATTAAAAAATTGCCTTTGAATTCTTTGCTTTATCTAGACAGTAAATCAAAGGAAAAAAAATTTTTTTGATATTTTAAATTCAAAATTTAATTCTTGGTTAGTATATATCATTTGATCTGTTGGAAGTTTAAACATAAATCTTTTGTTAGATAAAACATAAAAAGAAACAATAAAATGTAACTGATTAGATATTGTATTTTATATATTAAAATAAATTAATTTCCTGTTTAATCTTGTTTGAATGAATTAATATCACATATGTAGCTGCTTTTGTAATACTAATCATAATAAAATGTAATACTAATTTGTAACACTAAAACTGACAAAGTCGGAGACAGTACCCTCTGAGGTCGTGTGGCTCTATGATTCAATTTAAGTCAAATGATGGCATGTGCTGTATGCTTTTACCTTGATATTATCTTAAAATTATGCAGGACTTTTGTATGTAAATTGTATGTCAATAAATAATTATTAATCTTATTAAGACTTGAACTCTTTAAAGACTCCACATGGACTATATTTAAAATATGTGTTTTCTTTACTTTGATCATTTAAAAAAATCTTATTTATTTATTTTGAACCTAGAATTAGAAAAAGAAGAATTTATTATAAAGAATTGTTGGTTAAAACAGAAAATCTTTTAGAATCCATATAAATATTTTGAAGAAAAATATTCTTTTGTTAATAACTATTGTAAATAACTTTTCAATTTGTCTTTTGTCTTATTGACTATTATGAAAACTTATACTACAAAAAATTAATTTTAAAAGACAAATTATATAAATAGTTCATTGTTCAAATTTGTTACCTAAAGGTTAAAAATGTATGCAAAAAATTAGAAGTTTTAATGAAACATACCAATGAAAAATGTACATTTTTCTTCAGGAATTATAATTGGTGAACTATATTTCCTTAATATAATGTTCAATATTTTTTTATTATTGTAATTTATTTAAATAACATTTAAATGTGTGCTTTATAGCAAAAGCAGAAATTTCTTTTTGTTATTTCATTAGCAAAACTGTTATGTTCAAAGCATGTATTTTAAGAAATTGTCCTCTGTTACTAGTTTACAATTCTTTGCAGATTTTAGTTGAATTTAATTTTTTACTTGCTGTTACTTAAAAATCTTAATTTTAAAAATCAGAAAATATAGTCTTTTTCAGTTTATAATTATACATTTTGACAGATAAATATAAAATTGATCACTATAATCATTTTTCTCTTTTAAAATTTCATAAGTTTTTCTTTTTCCTAATGCTTTAGATGTATTGGGATGTTGTTGTTTGTTCCTAACTGGGGTTTTAAATTAAAGAATTGGAAAATTACGTAAAAAGACTACTTAAGGTTAATATGAATAATGTTTGAATAATTTAGCTATTCGCTATGGCAACAATTATGACAAATATACCATTGGATCAGTTCAATCATTCTTGTCAAATAAAATAGCTGTATTTAAACAAAAAGAATTTTTTAATGGTATTTTAAAATTTTATGCAGATATACTGGATAAAATTACTTTATTTAGATGAATCAGGCTATTTCAGATGTATTTTTAAAAAATCAAAATTTGCAGAATCTCTAAACTCTAAATTCTCATGTATCAATATCATTTGAAGTGAAATTTAGATGGAAAATGTATAGCTTATTTTTACAAACTATGAGTTTTATCCCCAAGCAATTAAGATGGTTGCATTATATAATAAAGAGTTTGGCATAATTTGAAAATCAGCAAGTAACCCCAAGGTCTATATAAAATAAACAAATACATATTAATTACTATGTTATGTGATCTATAATTAAAAATTTGTTATAAAATGAGATCAATGATTGAGAAGTATTGTCCATCCAAGTTATCATTTATTAATTAACCAGTCAATTTTTTCTTTGTCGAGAATAGTAACTATTTTCTATTTCATTTGAATAGTTTATTCATTATTAGATATTCATAATTTTCTTCACAAAGTATTTTTTAACTTTAAATTATGCAAGCTGATTGAGCTGTATTTTAACATAAAGAATAATAATTTTTTGTTTTAAATTTCTTATTTGAAAAGAATATCTGAATGTATTTAGGGAATGCAATCTTCTACTTAAAAAAATTTTAATTTATATTTTCATAGGTTAATTTTTTACTTTTTTTTGTTACTATTATTAAATTATAATTAATTACAGGAAATATAAGTTCCTCTTTGGTAGACATTCCAATTTACTTCAAAATTATAATTTAAAGTTCCTTAATTTAATTACAAGTTTATTATCCCCGCATTTTTGTAGATATCATTGAATCTGTAACTATTAACTACATCATGCTGACACATAAGGTGTCTGCATGCATGAGAGAGAGGGGGAGAGTGAGTGAGAAACAAATGCTAATGTTCATGGCACAGAAGTTACATTACATATTTTTTGAATGTCATAAGTCAAATGTACTTAAATTATTATGCAAACATTTCAGATTCATTATTATATATTGATAGGGCTTTTAAAAACTGTTCATTAAAAAAAATACATAAAAAATAGAAAAATTTAATATTACGATGAAATCCAAATTCAGCCAGTAAAATATTCCATCCTTTTGCCAGTGTTAAAATTAAGATTTTAAGAAGTGCTTCCTTTTGGCATTAATTCAGAAGTAAGATTTTCTTTTATGCTTTTATGCCATAGTATGTACACTTTTTGAATTTGTACATATTATAATTTATTTTGGCTTAGTCGATTTCATTTTTTCAAATAACAAACTGAATTTTCACTAAATTGAATGTAAATAATGATAACAAAGTGAATATAAATAACCATAACAAAGAAAATATAAAAAGTGAATTTTTAAATAATAATAAATACAAAGTATTTTCTAAAAAAATGCATTCCCTATTAATATTTAACAATATAAATATCAATTATTTAGGCAAACAAGCTGGTCACCAAAGCTGGCTAGTTTATTATTTACTTCATATGTTAACTACAAGGTATAATCAAAATCAGTATTGATTTAAATATCCAAATTTACTGCTTACATCAGAATGTTACATCCTGGTATATAGAAAATCATATATGATTTTTATATTTATATTAATTGTAGTAGTTTATTTTATAAATAAGACTTTAAAGTTATAGCATGACAAAATGGTTATTCTTCCTTTCCAGTTTTGTTTGTATTCTTTATGTTGTTAACTTTTTTATTTCTTATGAGAACATAATATTCAATTGTTTTACTCTGCAGGAAGGAAATCAACATACGTGTCATTGATGACTGTAAAAGTCTAGAAGAAACTTTTTCCTGTCCATATGATATATTGATCAACAGAATGCCATATTTTAAAGATTGTTTAGATGTAGAGCCTGAAGGAGAACTGACTATATCTGTTCATTGTGATATCCTTGTTTTTAGAAAGATTATGGATTATATTTTGGCAGATTCAACTGGTGGAAGTAAAAAATTTAAATTTGGTAACTATAATTTTTTAATTTGTCATCTAATTTTGGAAAATTTTGTTTCCAAATTGAAATCTTTATTAAAATTACTTTTTTCCAAAAATTAAATTTTAAAAAAAAAAAAAATAAAACCCTCCGAGTATTTAATCTGTTGAGCAAGTTCTGAATCGATTAACCGGTTTGGGGCTATTTTGTTGTGCAGACGAATGTAGGTTACCATCTGTGATGGATTATGGTTAGAAATGTGCTATCATTTTAACAATGATTAATTGCTTAGAGCTGAATGTCTTCATCTGATAATAGAAAGAAATACAAATTGAATTTTACTTGATGTATTCTGAAATGATTCTGCAGTTGAATCCATTTCACCGAACCTTTTGCTGACAAACATCTTTATATAATTATACTCATGTTTTAATTGCCTTCAGAACTAAAAGAGTCAATTAATTGTAATATATTCTAGATGTTAATTAACAGGAAAATACCACAGAAATTTTTTTCAAAGGAAAAAAAAAGAATACTAAAGATTTTTAGAATGCATTATCATCTTAATAGTTTGTTACTTTTTAATTGCTTTATCCACTATTCTCCAGCCATTAATACTCTAATACAATCTTTTAAAATGTTTCATATTTTTTCTTGAAATTTGTCATTTTTTTACCTCCCTCATTTTATTGATATGTTTCAATAAAAATTTAAATGATTCAAAAATTACTGATATGCATTCAGAATATAGTGTAATGAGTAGACATAAAAAAAGAATTTTTATAATGAAACAAAATGTGATTATTTTTCCAATTTTTTTTATACATAAATTTTTATAACCCTTATTTTCCAATGCACTTATATATCATTTATAATCATATGATCATCATTTTTATCATGATTATGGTTGAATTATTAAACAATAATGAATGACATATTTATAATGGAGCGATTCATATATTTTCACTTGTCATTTAAAAAAAATTTTTATGTTTAATGGTTTTCTATTCTTATTGTTTTTCTGTATTTCTCTTATTGGAATTATGGTAAATTGTCCTTACTAGCCAACATCCAATACTTAGTTGAGTAACTTTGGTTTTTGAAAAATTTATTATTTCTCATTAGTTGATGATTTCTTAAATAATTAATGGAATTTAGTGTTTTGACTAAATTATGCATTTTTATCATTTTATCTGTATGTGAAATGTTTTGCCTGTTCCTTTATGTAAAGATAATTAAGGAATTGTGTTATTTATTTGAAGATTCACAAAATGCTATATATTAGTTTTTAAAAAATTCTTGCAAATATTCATTTAAGTATGTTGTTACTTAAATTACTGTGATAAGTATCTTTGAAAAATGTAAAAAATAATATCTAATATTAATAATAATATCCGAAATTCTAAATGTATTGTATGAATATAAAGGCAATTAATTGTTTTATTATATTTCAGATCCAAAGTATGCTATACATCTTCTAGTCTCTGCAGATTTCTTACAAATGTCTCCTTTAGTAGATGAGTGCTTAAACTACTGTCATAGGCACATGAATAGTGTCATTGAAAACAATTGCCCCATTGGAGCATTAAATAATGATCTTTTAACTAGGTATGTTTGGATATTATGATATGTTACTGAAACTGACAAGAATGTATATAATATATGATATACTGATGTATAAATATTTTTTAAATTCTAGGCTTGCTTTATTATTTAATCACAGAGAAGTTGAATCATTGAAAGATCCAAGTGGAGAAATAAAAGAGTAACTATTTTTATTTATGCTATACTCAGTAAAATTTAATGCACTATGTGTTGATTATTTTGATTTATTTTGATTTCTTTTTAGGAAACTATATAAAATATTATTAGATCGTCTGCTAAAACCTGAAACAAAACAACCTAATCAAAGGTTTATACCAAAATTTATGAAATGTACCCTATGTGAACAAGTATTTGCAACAAAACTGCAAAATTATATGCCTTGTAAATCTAGAAAGTAAGTGCTAAAGTATAATTTTTTCTAATTTTAATTAATTGTCTAAACAGATTTGGTTATCTAAATTTAAGCTATTGATATGAAATTGATTTCTTTATATTTTTGGAAACTTTCAGATGTGTTTTAAAAATTTTGGTCTGCCATCTATTTTAAGTGCAATATTTTTCTAATAATATTAAATTAAATTATATTAAATCTAATTATAAATCTATATTAAATTCCCTAGGAATTTATTTTTATCAAATATGACTAATTATCTTTTTCATACGTAAGTTGCTTTGTGTGTGTGTGTGCGTGCATGCCTGTGTGTGTGTGTTTGCGTGCATGCGTGTGTGTGTGCGCCCTGGCTATATTAAAAATAAGGAGTAATTTTGCATTCAATATAATTTACTTCCTAAAACTTTTTGGAAAATTCATTTTTTAATTAGAAATATTTAAAATGAGTTTTGTCTTCACTTAATGAACAATTATTTATCCTTGTCTAAAACATTAAAAAAAATATATATATCTATTTTGATTCTTTTCTAGAGCTACTATTGGTCCAAGAGGTGAACTGATATATACACATAAAAGGTATTTATTGAAATTATTTCTAATTTCCATGAATTTATTGTATATATCTTAAATTTTTCAAAACATTAATTTATTTTTAATAGTCAATATATATCAGAATTTTGGCTATCTGGTCTGTGCAAAAAAATAAATAATGATGATAATAATCTGATCAAATATCAAAAAATCCTTTATGTGTTTATATGTATATATAAAGTCACCTAGTTTTTCAGAGAGGATTGTCAAAATTGGTTTTCTGGCACATTTTCATAATGCAATCATAGCAGATCAATATCAGAAATATGTCTTTTATTTCTCAAATTATTTATAGGGAAGGAGAAATCATACTTTTGTTCTTAAGAACCGTGGCAGTGATATTAACTAATTCAATACAGATTTGTGGAAAAATACTATAAATATGTATAATAATATATATTATAAATCTTTACAATACTATAAATGTATTGAAAATTTTTGCATTGAGGGAGGAGAAATAACATCCTATAATACATATTATATACATAACTACATTTGAAAACATCCTTAAAAAATTGGGGAAATATAAAGAAATTGGTATCTTCATATCAAAATAATTTGTTTTAAAAAATTTGTATGAGAAATCAGATGACTAATAAAGGAATTTATTAAAATATTAGCATGTGAACTTAGTATTACAGTTTCAAATAAATACTTTTGAGAAACTATATAAAAATAGTTCACTGTTTAAATATATTCTCTGTTAAATGAGTTATTAGAATATCAACAATAAATAAGTTCCATTTAACACAAATAAAATTCTATTGTAGCTTAATTTATTTTAAACTTCACATAAAATAATTTTCATTTTTTTAAAATTAACTTTTTTTAGAGATATGACTTGGAATCTTGATCGATATTTGGAAGATCAATTTCAAGCTTGTCAATCATGGAGAAAGATTTATTGGAGAATTTGGGGTCTACTGAACAGTTTAACGTGCACAACCTGTGGCACTGAATTTTCTTGCTGTGATTTTACTAAATGCCCATTCCATAAAGAAAATATGACTTTCCCATCTGCAGATCAGACTGAGAACGTCCATAAACCTGGTGTTTTTCCATGTTGTGGAGCCAAAGCTTATAAATTTGATCCCATTGATCCATTATTTTTATTTTCTGTAAGTACAGCATAATTTGCTGCTTTCAATTCATTTTAATTTTAATCTCAGATTTTGCCTGTATTATTTCTTAAATAGTAATGAAACATTACACATTTTTTTAAAACTGGAATAGTGTTTTGGATTAATAATGAAATGAATTATTAATCAAAAATTCATCAACTGTAAATAGCTGTAAAACATCTTACTTTACAAAATTTTTGTAATAATTAATTTTTTATTACTAAGCTTTTTAGTGCTATACATTTTATTTTAATACAAATTTTTTTTGAAATTTTAATAAATTTTTAGAAATATTTCAAGTAAATTTTACAATATTGCTTTTCATTTTCTTGATTATTGTATTTATGTACATAAATATTGTAAAAATATTCATTATATATTTTTTACATTCACATTATTTTTATTATAATTGTACATTTTAAAAAATAGTATTAAAGTATATAAATGGAAACCTAAATAATTGTCTGATTGGATTTATATTCTAGCTAGATGTTCAATCTTTTATTTGAAGAATTTTTTAGATAATTTTCCTTATAAATGACTTATAGATTATGAAGTAATGTTTGATTAAAATGTTCCCCAAATTAATAATATGTATTTTTATTTTGTAAAATCTTGTAATGTAGTTAAATTTCAATAGATTTATTTTTCATCTTTTACTTATAAAATTCCCCTTGAAATTAATAATACATTTCTTTTATTAAAAGCTACTATGTTACTAAAAATAAATTAACATAAACATTGTTTTTTTTAAAAAAAAACTTACTTTGTTTTTATAATTATGAAAAATTATTATAACAAAATTTTTTATTTATAATAATTTATTAATGAAAATTTTAGTTTATTGTTTTAAAATGTGTTTTTATAACTTATTTCATTAATTGCTATTAATATAACAATATTTCATTAGTCCTTTTAATTTTATCATTTTTTTTCTTTAAAATGACAAAAAATATACTTGACATTTATTTCCATCTTTTTTTATATATAAATTTTCAATTCAGATATCCTTCACTTCATTTTGATCTTGCTTTTAACATTTTAATTTATATATTTAATTCATTATACATTTTAATTTGACATAAATTTTAATTATTTCTTTTTGAAGGGCTGTGCATATCGAAATCATACTGTTAGTCCTGCCAAAAGATCTTCAGACATTTTTCAAGATATGCTAACATATTTTGATTTAATTTGTTTGCCTCAACCTTCAAAACCCACACCAAATGAAAATGTAGGATTGGATAGAATTACTCCTTGTCACAGTGAACGTGCATTAGTTCAGTGGTTAAAAGCTTTGAAACCAAATAGCGCTGAACTCAAGAAGGTAATAAATGTGTCGGAAGAAGAAGTAATACTTTTTTGTATGTTTATCTTGACAGACAGCTATAGGATTATTAATCAGAAAATTCTTATTTTTTTTCAATCAAATCAATTTTTTCATCTTCTGAGTCATTCAAAAGTTAAGGTCATCTTTCTTTCTCGAGTCATATTTAAATGAAAGTAGGAATCTTGTATGAATTATTTTAAAAAGGCAATGTGACATATTAATCAATATAAATGTATTTCCATATGATTTTTTTTATAGAAAGAGAATGAATTTAAAATATAAAGTGCATTTTCTCTTTAATTTTTTTTATTTATTTTGTTCTAGTTTTTGTGACTTTTTTTCCTTTTCCAACTATTATTGCTATTCAAGTAGGAGCTGTCTTAACATATTCATTTGGATAGATGATAGTAAATTCAGTAGAAATTAGCTTTTGAAACTTTTTTTCCTTAAATCATTGTAATCTGTAAAATTTTAATTTTTGAACTAAGATTTTAGCAACAACAACAACAAAAAAAAAGCTATAATTATGCATGGAATAAACTTGATGTCTGATTGATTGCATTTGAATATTTATAGAACTCATTTAAAATCTGGAATGTGTATAAAATGGCTTGTACTTTAATTTTTGAAGATATTTGCATTTATCAGTTGAATTACCTTTATGATACATTTTAGTTAAATGTTATTCAATATTCATTTTCTTTGCATGAAATTAGATATTATGTGTATATCTGCTTTTGTATTTAAAATGTATCATAATTCTAATTCTTCTAGATTTCAGAATTTTATTTGCATTTTTTTTCTCAGTTAATAACTAAGAATTGAAACTTTAAAATTTTTGATATAGAGATATTGTAACGGGACTTGGATACACTTATAGAAATTCTTAGACATTGTATAGACTAATTATCAAGCTATTTTAGTTATTATTTTCTTCTTATTGAGAAGTGGAAGAAATTTGAGTGTTTCTTGTGTAAAACCTATTTAAAATAAGTTTGTGAAATATATACAAAAATTATTTTTTATAAAAGGATACTTGTACAATAATTTTAAAAGTTTTCCTATTATCTATGCATGTGAACTTTTCACTATTAAAAATTTCCACCTTTTATGAAGCAAAGTTTAGAATGTAGAAGGAAAGTTTTTAAATGATTTGTTTTCTATTTCATCAGAATCCAAAAAATGTTATTTTAAGGTTTATTTTATTCTTGTTTTTACCTAATTGCATGTTTAATGTAAAATATTTTATAAAATTACTACAAAGATGTTAGTTTATTTAGTTCCAGAATATTGATATTATTTTTGTTCTCAGTAAAATTCTGTAATTGAAATTTTAAGTGTTGTTTTCATTTCAAAGAAACAATTTAAATTTGAAGAATTTCATTAAAAAATTGATTATTGATGTTATTTTGCTTTGATTAAAACTCATTAAATCTTTTTAAAACACATCTTTATTTTTTATAACAAAGCATTTTTCGTGCATGTTTGTAAAAAGTAATTTCACATAATGTCGACTGTTAAAAGATGATTTTTTTTTATTATTATTAATCTTTAGCATTCATTGGTCTGAAGAATATTTTGTTACTAATAATATTTTTTAGAGAAATGTAATAATTCTGTCAAATGTACCCTTTTTTTAGGTTGGTTCTAAATTAAGTGTTTCGTCTGATGGTAGTGGGTCAGTAAACAGATCTGCAGAAAGTCTGGCAGGTATGTTTTTGTATCAATATATACTATATATTGCTTCTTCTGTAGAATATGCATAACCATTACTTATTTTTAGTGTAGCAAATGACAATCTATATTGTGGGCATCATGATATCTGATTTCTTGGAAGCTTTGTGTATCATGTGACAATAAAATTAACTATATAATTATTACTTAATTAAGTATGAAGAATATGTTAATTTAAAGTAATTTCAAAAAATACTGAATAACTTGAAAAAAAATTGTGATTTTAAATTAATGTTTTTAATGTTAAAAAAAGGCTTTAAGGAACCATAATTTTTAATACATTTTAAAATATTGATATGGTAAGCATAATCTGATGTAGTCTTATCAAATTCGACTTTAAAAAATGACAATGTTTTTTTTTTCTTGCCAAGATTGGCATGTATTCTCTTACCCTTTCCCATCATCACATTCCTTTGTTATATCTGCTGAGCATAATTACTGAAACTTCTTTAAAATGAGAATTATTCAGGAATTAGATTATAACTATTTGCTTCATATTTATGTTCAAATATCTGAAAAACTTTTTTCTCTATTTGGACAATGAAATGCATTTTGTAAATAAGACATCATTTACTCCAAACAGGATTCACCTGAATGGTGAATCCTGTCTGTACATATTCTATTTCATTGCTATATTTTCATTGCTATTTATTTTAATTATTTTTTTATTTTTGGCTATTAAAATTTTATCCAAAATGTAAATAAAAGTCATCTCGTTCAAATTTCAAGTGTTACTATAAATTATATGATGAATATGTTGTTTTGAAAGTCATAATTGTGTTTCAAAGATTTAAAATTATTTTACAGCAGACCTATAAGACAAATAATAATATTTATGTCAAACTTTTAAACAATAATTTTGAAATAAAAAGAAGTTATGCATACAAAATAAACTTATATTGGAAAAAAACAATTATTCGAAAAAGTTTTTTTTTAATGTGCTCCCAAGTAATTATTTCCTGCTATTTGGATCTTTACTTCTAATTTTCTTAATTGGTGGAGATCTCATTGCAGTAATGAAGTTCAGCAAGACCATTATTATTTTCAAGACTGATCAAAGATAAGCCTGATTATTTCTGGATCTTGCAAAATTTGTATTTCTTTTTCTAAAGGAATATAATAGTTGTATTGCTATTAATAATGGAAATAGTTATATGATTCTAGCTTTGTAATATTTTAAATTCAACCTAAGTTTTCAGACTAAATATATATATATATATAAAAAACAAGAGTAACATGCTATAGAAATTCTCAGTGACTAATTTAGAATATTATATTTGATATATCTGGGAATATATCATCTGAAAAAAAATCTAGAAATAACTTTGAATTCAATGAGCCAATCAGGATATTATGTTTTCTTCTCCATGAGAATTGAGAACTATAATACTGCAATAGTTTTTTTTTAAATCAAATTTTAGTTAAGAACTGTTTACTAATTGCATTATGACTGAACGGTCATCAACATTTTTATTTACATTTTTGTGGTAAGAATACTTAGTAATCTGCATTCATGTAAGATTAAATGCCATTTGTTTATTCATTTGAACCCTTGTACTATTTCATATCCATGAACAAATTCAAGCAAGATGTAAACACAAAAGTGTTCCATCTTATAGTGTTCTTTAACATCTGGAAGGATGAAGTACATTTTTGAAGAAATTTCTGTGCCCTTCTTAAGGAATTAAAAGAAGAATACAATGGTTTAAAATTTTTCCAGCATAATTTCACATCATAAAAAATTATTAGTGTCAAAAAATTTTGATATCAGTTTCATTTCCATACAATTCTTCTTGGATTTTTTATTAATTTTTCAAAGTTAATTTGGATAAAATTTATATCAATTTTTTTTTACTTGAAATATTAAATTTATTTTTTGTTTAATTATAAATTTCAATTAATATTTTTTTAATTCTATCTATCTTTAGTTTGCTTTTGCTAAAGTTAAATTGTTCTTTCCAGGTTTCAGTTTCTTTTATTATTATTATAAACAATAAACATGAATATTTTTAATATGCACAAGCACTAATTCCTTATTAAGTACTGTCTTTTAAAATTGTTGTGGTTTCTTTAACTTTTTGATGAAATTTTATTTGATATTTTTCAATCTTAAAATAATTGATACTTTGGTATTTTTCAATTTTAAAATTATTGGCATATCATCTGTTATTTGATATTTTTTAATTTAAATTCACCAAATAAGATTTTATTCTGTTTGATAAATTGATTTTTTTTATTGTCTTATTATTATTTTAGTTCTGTTTCTAAAGTCACACTTTTTAAAATGCATCAACAAACATCTCCTTATAACATTACATTTTGTAACCAGATTTTGGATTTCAAGCATTTTTATCCCCTGCTTACCATTGTTGCTATATTAACTGATTCAGAACCTGAGCATTGATTTAGAAGGTTCAATTAAGTTTTAGTGAAAGTTTTGATATCACAGTTTTTTAAATGAAACCATGTTAAAAATATTTCCACAAAAATAAATTTTAAACACACACATACATAAATAAAAATATTTTTGAAATTTATATTTATTTATATGCTTTATTTTAATATATGTTTACTTATGTACATCAATTAACTCACACATGGCACATTATTTTATGAAAAGTATTTATTTACACATTATCTTTGTTTGTACTTGCTAAAATTCTGTTTCTTATGGCAACTGATATTCAAATTCTGCTCTCCATTATTAAATCTAACCATACAAAATTTAATCTTAAGGAGATAGTTAATACTATCTTCTAAATTTGTCAACTGGCAGATCAGTAGTATGCATTTGCTAACAAAGTACAACAGTCAATTGTGAAAAGAATTTTAATTTGTGTTTTTACTAAAATATTTTGATTAGAAATTTCTTTGACAAATGTCAATGTAGGTAATGGAATCTTAGGTATCTTTGAAGTTATACTATTGACATTATGAATTTTTTTAACTCTTTTTTTTCCCATATTGAAGGAACTAAAACATCAGAAGTTTTTAAGATTGTATATTAGAAGCAATTAAATTTTTTTTAAAAAATGGAATTTGGATCTGAAAATAAGTGAAAATTTAAAATAAAATAACAGGATTTATGGAAAAAAAAGAAAATCATTTTGATTAAAATGTAATTACATATGTGTGTGTATTCATAATGATATATAGAAATGTGTGTCCACACAAATATATAATATGCTAAATTAAAGATAAAAAATTTTGTTTCTCTCAAATTCTTTTGATCAAACCCTTTAAAGAGGGTTTTAACTCTTCTACATGGGTTTTATAAATTGTATATTCTAAGGGCATATTTAAGGGCTTTGCCTTTCCTTGCCCATATATAGAATAGAAAAACACTGTCAAAGCTACTGGTATAACAACTATTAATAATTATAATTAACTATAAATATTTCTATCACTCAAGCCAGAGGCTTTTCATATTTTTGGGTAAATATGGTGAAAGTAATAATATTATTCAGAAATGGGGTCATTAAAACTAATAAATAATGTATTAAAAATAAATAATAAATATAAATTTTAAATAAATGAGCAAATGAATTTTTATTGTAAATGAAATTTCAATATCTGGATTACAAAATAATTTATTACTCATTACAAATATTATATATCTATTGTAATTCATGTCACATAATTCATGTCATCATAAGTTATGTTTATAGTAATTTACAAGTTGCTTTAATGATAGTTTTTATTTTTTTAATTAGTTGGAATTTCACGTAAAGAAGAAAAGCAACCTTCTCTTTTCACTCCTCTGCTTTCCTCTTTGGGCCAAGCAGATGGGTAAGTGGTGATTAATGAATTTTAAGTAGTATAATTTCATTCTTTTTATTGATTTTCTATCTATAATAATATAATTTTCTTATTTTAAACACCTAACTTGAATGCATATATTTCCTTTTTATATATTTTGAAACATTACAAAATCGTCATGCTTCACATTTTAATTAAAACTTGATAGTTCACAACATGCATATTAATATTTATACTTGATTCTGTGCCATAACATTTTAATCATAACACTACTAATTTTCTCTGCTCTCTCTCCCTGTCTCCCTCTTATTCCTTTTTTGCACAGTGCTCCTGATGGCAAACAAGTTTGGAAACCTGGTGGCTCATTGTGGCACAATCAAGATGCTGTGAGAGAACATGGTAATAGAACTAGTCATAAATTCTTAGTGGTTCATGAAGAATAATCTTTTTCCCATTTTGGGGGGAATATTTCTAACCATGGAAAGTTAGCTAATCATTCATAAAAATTACATGTGAAGTCCTAGAATGCGAATTAGGAAACTATCCAATCATGGAGAACCAACTCAACCTTTTGGTTTAGAGCATATGTGTGGAAACTAATCAGTTTTGGTAAGGTGTTGGGATGCAGTAAATTTGTATTTATAAGTTTGGACTAATTTAGCAATATCTTCTCAGTTTTTTTTTAAACTAGTTTACAAATTACTTATTAAAATGTAAAATAGAATGCTTATATTTCTTTTAATGAAAAAAATATATATACTTATCCTTCCTAACTCCATATAAAATAATTCTCTAAATTATAATAATTGGCTGAAAAATAAATTAGAGAAATTCATTTAGATAGTTTACACTGCAGAAAAAAAAATATTTTTGAAACTATTTACTGATTTAACAAACTGAAAAATATCTAATATCTTTAAATGGAAATCTAATAAATGGGTGTATATATTTATTGGGTGAAAAAATATGACTCCACTTATTTTTAAGAGATTGTGTTAGTAGTGTACTGCTTACTTGCCAATAAACCAGAGAAATATTTCACAATAGCCTTTAAAAATTAATGTGCCATATTTTTTTTTTTTAACTTTTTGGGTATTTTCCCAAAAAAGCAGCATTTACAGGAAGTTACATCACATTACTCCATTACAAAGGAAATTTCCAAAGAAACATATCTATTGTCATCAAAAAATTTTTGTAAACATGCCTGTCAAATAAAACTTGCAAAGAATGGTTTTGGAGATTTAGAAATGGTGCAATATATATTGCTAAAAGCATAATAAATGAGCAAACAAATTAAAGGTACAGATTTGGAAATATTTCTTAATGAAACAGTTTGATGATCAAGGATACAACCAAACTGATTAATTTAAGCAAAAGATTGTAGGAGAAACACTTCGAATATTTTGTAAAAACCATGATAAGAGTGTTTCCCCTCACTAAAATACTCACTCACTTGTTGCCACACCACTTAAGGAAATTTTGATATCAATTCACTGAAATGTATATCCTTAACCACCATATTCACCAGTTGCTGCTTCAGAAGACTATTTATTTTCAGGGAAAGTACCTTTTATTCAGATAAGTTCAATTCCCACATATATCAAAAAATTGAATTGGTAATTAGATTGCTTTTAAACAGCCTGGCTTTTTTTTTTTTCTGCAGAGTTTGTTAGTTTCTGGAAACATAAACAAATGTTGTAGTTTCTGAACATAAATATTTTGAATTAAATCAATCTGTAATTTTTATAATCCTTAAATACTTTTTTTTATTTAAAAAAAGAATGAAATCATATTTATAAATTTAAAAAAGTTTATTTCTTCATTCAGAATTACTTTTGGTCGTATTATACATTTTATTAACAACATAACATTTTCTAAAATATTGTATTGTTAATATTATGTTGATGATGATTATATTTTTGACATAGTACCTATTTAAATATTAAAAAAATTATTATATTATTCTCCTGAGTAGATTTGATTAAAATTAAATATTTTTTATTTAGTTATGTAGAATGTTTCAAAAGGAAATTTTCATTAAATTTTCATTATTATTTTTAAATAAAATGAGAAGGATATGTGCTTCTATTGAAAGTTCAGTACAAATATTGACATAGTTTTTCCCCCTTTCCAGATGCTCGTCAAATGGAATTGTTGATGTTGGAATTACAAAAAGTTCAATGTAGTTTCAGATCAAGGCATAGTTCTCCTGGAAAACCTTAAAATGTTTCATTTATTTTTTTAAATTTTATTTTATTTTCATTATTTTATCTGTGATAGGCTGCAGACAAATTTATTTACAAAAAAGCAGACTAAGAACTTAAATATGCAACTCTTTTAATTATGTATGTTAGTCACTTCATGTTACATATTTAAATGTCATATTTCTTTTAAATGTTGCATTCAAAAATGTAACATTTAAAGGGTCAACATTTTATTCATTTTTGAAATGTATTCTTTCATTGAAGAAAATAATACAAAATTTTATCTCTATAAAGTTTCTCGCTAAATTATTATTTGAAATTTTTGTGAAACACAAATTCTACTATAGATATAACATTCCATTTATTCAAAGTAATGAATTAATTTATTAATTGATGTGAATATTGATATAAAGTTTGCATTTATAATGGTTGTGATTTTCAAAGAAGTCTAGTTCCTTTATTTTATAGACCTCATGTTGTTTTTTCTTTTATTATAAAAATGTTTTTATGATAAAAGATTATACATTTGTATGTATATATTTTATTTTATGTACTGTTTTCTCGAAAAAAATTTATACATCAAAAGTTTTAGCACGCTTTTATTTAGGCACTTTTAAATGCTGCACTTCAAAAATGTAACATTTAAAGGAACAACATTTTATTCATTTTTAAAATGTATTCTTTCATTTAAGAAAATGATACAAAATAAGTTTTTGTGAAACATGAATTATTCTATAGATATAACATTCCATTTATTCATAGCAATGAATTAATTTATTAAGTGATGTGAACATTGATTTACAGTTTGCATTTATAATGGTTGTGATTTTCAAAGATGTCTAGTTCCTTTATTTTATAGACCTCATGTTGTTTTTTCTTTTATTATAAAAATGTTTTTATGATAAAAGATTATGCATTTGTATTTATATATTTTATTTTATGTATTGTTTTCTCTAAACAAATTTGTACATCAAAAGTTTGAGCTCGTTTTTATTTATGCACTAAAAATATAGAATTGTGTATATTTTACAAATATGAAAATCGAAGCAAAAATTGAAAAATCTTGAGATACTAAATATTTTAAAGGATATAAATCACTTATGAATATACTAAGAAAGGAAATTCTTAAAGATTATTTTAAATTAAGGCATAATATATATGAGATTAAAATTATGAGAACTTATACAATCAAATACTATCAAAGATGCCTGGCATACTGATGTAGGAACTGAAATTAATTTCTAATCCAAGAAAGGAAAGATAAAAGTGATTTTCCTTTTTTTTTTTTTTTGTTGTTGTTGTTTTTCTTATGCTTATAAATATTTTTAATAAATCATTTATATAATGCTTCCATGCATATAAAAGTTTTTTTTTCATCCCTATCACTTTTTAACATTGTTGTAGTTGAAAATTATGTATCTGTTCTCTAATATCCCATATAAGGTCAATTAAATTCAAAATCATTTCAATTAATTAAATTTCAAATGTAAGGCTTTTCTAGAAATGTTCTGTTTATTATCTTTTGGCAATAAATATATTCTCAAACCAAATGAAGTTTTTATTTATTGCAAACTGGATAAAAGGGTTATTAAGAAAATTTTATATTTTCTTGATTATTATCAAAATACATTGGTAATTTGAACTAAACAGTACATATAAATTAAATATCATTAACGAATGGAAGAATTAATTTGTTTTTATGTCCTTTTTTTCATCTAATGAAATATATGTTATGCCAGTTGAGTTTTGACATTTATATTGTGTGAATTATAATCACTTCTGCTATTTCACTATGTTTTATTTTATGCGAGAGCTGATGATTTTTAAATACATCATCAATTAGCATTCCCCCCCCCCCCTTCCAATTTCAAGAGAGTTCACAAAATTATTTTTTCACTATAAATTTTATATGGGAGGAAAGATCATAAAGGAATAACCAAGACACATTTTTATCTATAAGAAAGCCCATGTTCTCCAGAAACATCTTTATTTATCGCTTTCAGCCCGTCACTATTAGGGTTTAAATAAAAACCGACTTTTTGAAAAAAAAAACAGTTTTCAAATTTAGTATTTTTAAAAAACCTGTTTTTGAATTTTTGTCCAAAAAAATAGAATAGTAAAAAATATTATTAATAAAAAATTATTAAAAATATTATGATTATTAAAATATATCATTTTAATTTATATAAATTAACAAAAACTGAAATCAATATCAAAATCTATGTATCTATCAATATTTATATATAAGATTTTTAAAAATCTTATTTTCTTGGGAGAAATTAGAATTAGTGAAAACAATATACATATTATTCAAAAGTTTAGTTTTTTTTTTTTTTTTAAGTTTTCATAATTTTGTGTAAGTAATATGTAATCCTTAATTTTATATATATCTGTGTTGATATTGATTTTGTTTTTATTTTTGTATTGTTATTTTATCTAATTCAGAGAAAATATTTTTCTATACTCTATTTATTTATTATTATTATTTTGACAAAAATTCAAAAACTGGTTTTTTGGATATATGGAATAGAAAAATTGGTTTTTATATAAGCTCTATTAACTACATTCTTTATTGTACAAGTATAATTTCAAATAATGCTCACTTTTGTTGTCATAGGATGCAGTTTATCAAACTTAGGTAGCATGAGTAATTTAAAACTGTTTATATAGTGCACGAACATGCTTATGGAAGCTAATTATCTGTGAAAGCCTGTTCGCAATACAGATGTCACTCCCTTGATTGATTAGAAATATTTATTCAATTTGAAAAATAATGAATTAAACGCACACACAAAAAATCGATTAGTATCTGATATTATAAAGTGGTATCGATTTTTTTTTCTAGCTACTTGCATCTTACATGGCATCTTATTAAATGATGCGGCAGAAACAAACCGTAAATTGCACTGTTGCAGGGAAAAACAATTGCAAACTCAAAACTTTCTTGTATAATCTCTGATAAAAGTTTTATCCTACTCGTCTTGCATAGAATTTAAAACATTAGGTATGAGCTTGAATACTTTTGGTTTAAAGCTATGAAATATTTATCCATTTTTAATGAATCTATCATGTGATCCTTGAATTTTTGTTATTAGTAACAGGTACCTAAAAATCCAGTTTTCATCTTAGATGCATCGCTTTCAAGATACATAAAAATTTGTCGCAGAATTACAAATGTAGTAACAAAATCGCATACAAAATTTTATATGTTTGAATCATTACATTTTTTATTTATTCTTCTGTTAAATTATTCCTATAATTACACAACCTGTATTTCTATAATAAGAAGCAGCAAAATATGTGATGAATAATAGGCTTAAAAATAAATAGTAAAGGTTTGTTGGGCCGGAATAACCTGATTTGTAGACTGTTGGATTCGTATCTGTCAGATTGCGAGTTCAGACCCGCCAGCCGAAGATAGTGACTGGTGCACATATAAATCTGTCATGGTCACAAAGTCCTCCATGTCGAAAATAATACCACTGGGTGTACTGGTTCCAAGGAGGTCGTTCACTGATTCAGCTCTAAATTTCTATGGATGAAATGTATGAATGAAGTTAGCCTCGCGAAAGACATGAACTTGGCCCTAGCTGAAGCTGAAAAAAAAAGAGGCTCTTACTCGACTGAAATCGCTGATAGATAACTGTCGGAGGGTTGGTAAATTGTCATAAGAACAAAACAACTGTAACAAGGTTTTGTTGAATAAATGAATGAATATTTAGAACGATAATCTGCGATTTGCGTTCGGAACACTCATATAGCCTATATACGTATCTTCTATGAATCTTAATTAAATATTTCGGAATCTAAATGTAACTGTTTGTATAAAAATACATGGAAGAAATTGATTTGCGTTTGTCAATACTTGGAATGTACTTTTGTATGATTTTATTCCTGAAGATGTCTTTAATCTAATTGGTGTTGAACAAAGGATTTTTTCCCTTTTTTTAGGTTTTAAATAAAAATAAAACCCATTATTTTGAAATTTAGTGCGCAACTCCAATGCCACATGCATAAGAAAATGTACTTTGCATACCATTTCCAATGTTTGTCTGTCTTTTACCTATCAAATGTAAAAAATAAGTTGCTGGTTCTGAAGACTAAACAAGGATGCCAAAGCTGTTAAAACAAAGAAGTGAAAGAAATGCATCCAAACTGGATAGAACGTTTATTGGAATGATTTATCATTATTATTGCATAATTCATAATAAACATAATCTCAATCTGCAGTGAAAGCAAAAGCATATATTACATAATCATTCGAGTGGCTATAATTACAGTTACCGAAAGAAAACAATCATATCGCATAAGATTGTGAACTTTGAAAAAAAACGTGTACGCCTCAAGTGTTTTTTTTTTCCAGTCCCGAATTAAGTTTTTGTAATTCTTAGTAAAGTAAAAGAAAGCAGGTGTGCATTTCAGACATTTTTTTTTTTTTTTTTAGTTTTAGTCGATTGAAACAAAATTTTATTAAAAAAATATTCAGATCACAAACCGAATTTCATTTATTTAAATTGTAACGTTCCTGATGTATCGCTTTTACATGCATTTGTAGAGATCGGTTGACGGTTAGCCGATTGACGGATTTGATTAAAAATGTGATATATACAATATAATTTCTAAAATCGTGTACTAATTTTTATCCTTCTAACTTTTTTTGCACTTTGTTTTTAACATGTTCATTTGTCAGGCTGATTTTCT
>JAPMOQ010065975.1:0-27259 GCA_026543055.1 Argiope trifasciata
TTCATCGCCATCGGATGAGCGGTGCGGTAGCGCATAAGAGACATGCATTCAGTTTCATTTATGTAGATGTAATAACTAAACAATGATTACTTTTATAAAACAATAAGCCAATCCATCTGTATGGTGTGATCGACTGCGCATCGGCCATTCATGCATGACACACAGACTCTTACTGATTGGGGAATCTTCTCCTGTTTGCGATTCGTGCAAAGTTCCACTGATACTGTACGCCATATTTTAATTGAGTGTTCTATTTTTTTACAGAGATAGCATCAACTTTTTCAATTTGTCTGATTTCGGACTTGTCTTTCCTTTTCAGAGAAAGACCTCATATAAATTTATTCCCAGGTCTTGAAAAAAATAGTAATTTTTAGTGAAATTTAAATTTATTCTTACTTACTTTTAATTACTATTTTAATAGTTTTTTTACGATGAATATTTGCAAAAGGAGAAAAAATCAACAAGTGAAACGTGTTTTTGGCGCAGCGTATTCAAAAAAAGGAACCAGAACCTTAAGCCAGAAAATTGACACATCCATCCATCTGTTGAATCGTCCCAGCTTTCTGGCATATAGGAGGGGCCTCGAGAAGTGCTTTATCTATATCTATATACTTATAATGAAGCTCAATGTGTGTGTGTGTGTGTGTGTGTGTGCGTGTGTGTGTGAGTTGGCGCTCTACAGGCCAGACTGTTGGACCTACAGCTACCAAATTTGGTACATGTATACCTTGGAGGTTCAAAATGTGCATCTCGGAGCAATTTTTTCGAATTTTTAATTAGAATTTCAATTAATTAAAATTTAAGCGAAATTTCGTTGTTTTTCCGCTATAACTTCAGAAAATATGATCTCATAAACATGATTTTTACACCCATTTAAAGATTAAAAAATTAGCCTTCTAATGATATCAGTGTTTTAATGTATAACTTAAGCTTTTTTTTTAACGAATTTTTAAAGAAATATTTAACCATGTTTTTTTAGCACATGACTGGATAAAATAAAAGAATGCTGGAAGTTCAAATAAAAAAATTATCATAGCAAAATAAATCTGAAGAAATGCAACTTTCAACATGTGATTGGATAAAATAAAAGAAATATAAAATGTGATCTTTTCTTTAAAAAATAAATGCAAAGCAAAGGTTTCTACAATCGTTTGCAATATCTATATCATTAACTCAATAAATCTTCTTTATTTACGGTAAACCTGATTGAATTTAGACAGGATAGGCATTGAAATCCCGACTTAATGGCATATTTATGTAATCGTTTGCAATATCTGTATCATTAATTTAATACTTTTTTCCCTTTCTCGCTTTCTTTAAAAAAACATATTTAATATTTTGGAAACATCATCGAATTTTTTTTTTAATATTTTGGAAGCATAACCGATGGTTAAAACTGACATTTATAAAATTAAAGAATATTATTAGGAAAAGCTGTACTTTTAGAACTTTCCGTCCATCATCTTAAAGAAAATATTCACTTCAGGTCAATCAATGCCCGGAATGACTTCAAGGCTAATGAATATGTGATTTAATTGAAAATTTTAGAACGCTTTACCCATGGCGAACCATCTGGTCGCCAAAGGCGGCTAGTCTTCTATAAAACTCTTATTGCTCCCTCGTTCTCGGAGGCCCCGATCTATATAACCTATCTAACCTTTGTTACAAATTTAAGAAACAATATACGTTTCATTAGTATTACGTGATTTAATAGCGCTAGGGACCGTTCTTGTGCTCATAGAATCATATTTCCAAACAAAATATATTATATCCTATTTCATTTCTTCCGAGTAAGGAAAAAGAAAATTTGCCTCAATTATTAAATGAATGAGTTGCTCGTGAAAAAGGAATCCATGAGTACGGATCTAAATGAATGGAAGAAAAATTTGACTGAAAAGGAAAATGTTTCTTTTTTAAGAAGTTAATACTTAGCATTGATCTGACTTGCAACGGATTGTAGAAGATTTAAAAAAAAAAAAATTCATTTTATAATTTTTATTGATTATTTTATTTCACATCGGAATGAATTTTTAAAATTATGAGACGTTATTATGAACATGTATATAGTAATTTTGTCTGAAGTGTTTCAGTAAAATATTATCATGTACTGCAAAGATTATTTTGTACTGAGCCATTGTATATGTAAAAAGGACTTATAATCCAGCATTAGAATCATTTTCATAAAAAGAAAAATTCGACAATGTAGTGTTCTTGCCGGCCTCTTAGCATAGGGGTAGAGCGCCTTCTCCGTGATCTGTGTTTCCTGGATTCGAGTCCCGGTTCAGGCAGGGTTGTTCTTCCTCTGCTCTATCTGTGAGATGTGTGAATGTACCCTCCTGTAAAAAGGGGTTGTGCAATCGAATGAGAGCGTGAGTGGCAAAATCTTATCCTTGGCTCTAGATGGCGCTACTAAAACAAGAGATGCTCCCTATCGGCTTAAATCCTTGTCAGCGGGTTTGTTCAAGGGCAAGTGTTATAAGAAACATCAACTATTGATTCGTTACCAAAAATGTTTCGTAACATTAATCGATACCTTTATTTAGAAAACCGGTAATTCTTAAAATATGAGGTAACTAACTGGCACCCGGCGCATTGCTGCAACAAAGAAAAATAATTAGAATTGCAGTCCATGAATCATTTGGCAATGTTTTATCGAAATGGGATGATCGGTGCGGCAGTACATAAAATAAATGAATAAGTATTCGTTTTTGTATATTAGATTTGTGCATTCTTTTAGGATTGTAAAGTTTGGTGTTCTTTCAGGACGGTAATGAAAGGAATTATTTATAGTATCTCGCGATTCGTTTCATACTCGTTCAGAATTCTAAAATTTAGTTTTAGAAAATGTGATTAAAATATTTTCTTTTAAAATTGATTCAGCATAGAAAACATATTTATACCATAAAAACGTCAATAAAGTTGAAAAAATCATTTTTGAAAATGAAGTGGGTGCAACATTTTTGTATTACTTTATTTTTGGTAGTTATCGCTAAAAACTCTAACATTTAATTAAAATTTAAAAACCCCAGGGCCAGTCTCCCCAAAATGTCTTGCATCATCTGTAATGTAGTTGTTACCTCTGAGAATGCCTTGCATAATATTTGCGTGTCTCAGCGGCAGACTATTAACCTTTCACTTAGATTTGGCATTTCTACAGAATCTATTATCTCTTCGGCGAGTTATTTGGAGACAGTCCTTGGTCAATAGATGCGTTTAAGATTCAATTTTTTTTTTCCTTAATTTTTGATCATTGTACTGTGCCAATAACCATCCCGTAGGTGTAAACAATGACCTGACCCAATTTCATCGCCATCGGAGGAACGGTTTAGGAAGGCATAACAGACATACAACAGACATTCATTTTTATTTATAGAGATTATGAATGAGTATGAACATTTCATATAACATTTTAATACCATAACAACATCATCCTTATCATAACAACATTTCAATATGAATGAGCATTTCCCGCCCTTTTATAGATATTACTGCTATCTTTTCCTAATAAAGGCATAATTCAATGCTTACCCAACCACATGGAAACACATAGCATGTGTCACATTAGTATTGTTCAGATCACTGTTTTTATTCTTAATCATTGTGGGAGCACCCTAGGCCCAGGTGTATAGTACCCCCCAGATGGCTGGCCCTGAATATCAAGACCATCTATCTAATGAGATGGCCCCTTTTTTGAAATCTTTTAACAGTAGCAGAGATGGCTTGGTGCAATTACACATTATTTGAAACGCACAGGCACGTTAGAGGGAGCGAATGTGTTAACAGGTTCACTGCCACTGCCCTCGCCTGATATCAGCACTATCAATCTAATGAGATGACCCCTTCTTTGCTATCTTTCAACTGTAGTAGAGAAGGGGTCATCTAACAACATGGATGGTTTGGTCCCAGAAAAGAACGCAATCCTACGAGTTACCTCGTGGTTGGCAGTCAACGTGTTAAAAGAGAGATTACTTTGAAAGAAATCTAGGGACTTCCTTCACTGGTTCATCCAGGATCTCAGTGGTTCTGTGGTTTAGTTTAGTTTAGTTTAGTTATTATAACGTCCCATTTTGAAACAACGCTAGGGCTATTTTGGGTCGGATCTCGTCATTTAGGACCGAGGTCAGATGACAAGAAAGACACCTGAGCTGCCCCCACCCTCTCCACACCAATTTCAGGAAGTTTAGACCTCTACAGGTTTCATGCGCACCAGACCCGCTTACTCCTCCGTTCTTCGGTGGAATTGAGACCCGAGCCTGCAACCTTCCTGTTCCGAAGCCGCGACCTTACCACCAGGCCACCGCGGCCTTCACAGATTGTCATATATTTAAATGTGCTTTTTTTTAGTAATCGCGTTTACATCTTTCTGGAAGTATACATTGATAGACGATCGTCTTTTTTATCAGATCTTAGTAGGCACTGCATTGTAGGTGTTAAATTCTGACTATCAGTTCACTATCACCATTCACTATCAGTTTCAAACCTATTTTAGTGATTTTTTAAAAATTGTCTTCGAATGTAGTTTAGTTTAGTTATACTAACGTCCCGTATAGAAGCAACGCTACGGCTATTTTGTGACGGACCTCGTCATTTAGGACCGAGGTCAGATGACGAGGACGACCCCTGAGCTGGCACTCCCCTCTCCGCACCACACCACACCAGTGGAAGGATGTTCGGCCTGACAGATTGAACGTGCAAGAGATCCCTTACACGACGGTTCGTCGGTGGAATCGAGTCTCGAACCTGAAACCCTCCGGTTCAGGTCAATCCCTAAATAGCCCGGGTGTTGCTACAAAATGGGACGTTAATATAACTAAACTAATAACTATTCGGTTGTGGTCGTTTATTGTGTTAAATTTATAGTTTTTCGGGAAAGACGCCATCTGGTGAGCATTTTGGAGGGTTTTTTGTTCTTTTCCACATTCCGTTAGCGAATTTTGAATATAATCCATTTACCAAATTTCGCAGCAATGCTCTCCTCCCTTAGCTTTGTAGGATGCAGTTTATAAGGGACATTTGATTTTAATCACCCCGTAGAAATTTTTCACATGAATTTTCAAAATACTAAAATATTTTTATTTATATGAAAATTTATGTAAAGGAAATTCATGTATGAAATATTTTATTTATAATAATAAAATACTTAGAATAATAAAATATGCTAAGATAAGATACTTATGTTTTTTTTAACTAAGTCAATAACTAATAAAAGAAATCATTTTTAACAATTTTCCTAAAAAATATTACGTGTTTTTTTTTAAATCAAATATAGCAAATTATAA
Organism: Argiope trifasciata; assembly: GCA_026543055.1. Taxonomy (NCBI): domain Eukaryota; kingdom Metazoa; phylum Arthropoda; class Arachnida; order Araneae; family Araneidae; genus Argiope; species Argiope trifasciata. The sequence continues at coordinate 5,280 of JAPMOQ010065975.1, forward strand.
TAATGTTATAACAAAACAAAACAAAAAACCGCAAAAAGGAAAACATACAAGAAATAAAAATATTGTTGTTTGGGACAAAATGTTAATTAAAATATCGATTTAAGCAGTAACAGTGATTGCTTAAAATGACTTTTCAAGTCATGTGCCATTTAAATCATTGATCTACAACTCAATATTATTTCTAGGACTTTTGGAGAAAAGAAAAATTAAGAAAAAGTCCAATATGTGTGTTGTTTTAATATAAACATAAAATGTATTATTTTCAACCAAAATAGAAAAAATTTATTGATAATTTATAGGAATGAATGATAAATATTTTCTATATAATATTGATCTGTTATTACTTGTAATATTATATTTGATTCCTAGATGGCAGCACAGCTCCTTAAATTTACTTTTATATTGATACGCAAAGAACTGTGCTGCCATCTATAAAAAGTCTTACAAGAATGATTTTCAAATTTGGTATACTATTTTTACAGTAAATTTTAAATAAAAATATAAGGTTCATTAGTTACAATATTGACTATGTCATTTGCATATGGGAGTTACTATTTTTCAGTTTCAATCGATTCCAGATTTCATTCAGTTCATTTAAGAATATTTTAAAGAAAATTACGAGACAAAAAACGAATTTTGATTGTTGACTCAAAAGATGTTTTTGGCAGCATGTAAATGCGAAATGAAGATGGAAATTTTTTTTCCTTTAAAATAACACCTCATTAAAAATTATATGGAATAATCTATTCGTAGAATTACTATTGGTGATTTGATCCTTGTATGTATGTTAGATATTTTTTTTTAAAAACTTCATTCTAATTTTGGATTTTGAATATGTTTTGTTAAATGAAATAAAATGAAAATGCGACTTATTCGGAAATTCGAACTAAAGAAATGGATCTAAAATAAAATATAGATTGAAAGAAAAAAGAAGCGCTTCTAAAAATGGATGCATCAGTAAAGGATTGTTTTTTTTATTTAAATGAATTATTAATTACCGTTTCAAAAGATTTTAATTCCTTTTTAATATGATTTTGTTTTATTTCTTCAATATAAACATAATATTATATTGTAAATTATTATGCAAATGATACATCCAAATGCCCCATATTTTGTTCGTTTATTAAGATGGCTAATTTTTTAATATCATTTTTTAATGTATTAAAATTATTATTAATTTTATATTACTTAAATTATCGTTGTCTATTTTCAGTCGTGTATTGTAATTATTAAATATGAAAAAATAATTCTCTACTTTTATTTTTAAAACAAAAACCATTACTTTCGCAAGGATTGCTCTTTTTTTTTAAATTCAGTTTTTCTGAATTCAAATTTTTGCATCAGAGGGAATTTTTATTATGGACGCATCACCCAAATGTCATTGTAAAGCGCAATTAAGATATAAACTCAAATTTTGCGTTTCGTAGTGATACTAGTAATGAGAGCGAGTTCATTTGATGATGGTTTACTATTTCTGAATTGCTGCTGTCAAACTTAATTTAAAAGACAAGGAAAGGAGAAATAGCAGGAGATACAGACAGTCCAACGTATCTTCCAGAAAATTTAGCTACCGATGTTTTCGAAATCACAATGACCAGTAAACAAAAAAATTCCAAATGCCTGGAACAATGGTATTGGCTACATGTCTACATTTTTTAACAACCACTATAAATAAAAATGAATATTTGTCTGCATGTCTCTTATGCCTTCCTAAACTGTTCATCCAATTGCGATGAAATTCGGTGGACTTATCGTTTTCGCATAAGGGATGGTTACAGGCATAGTACAATAATCTAAAATTTTAAAAAAGTTCGAATTTCAACCGCATTTATTCAGCTAGGATTCATCTCTAAATAATTCGCCGTAGGAGACACAATAGATTTTGCATAAATGCTTAATCCAAGTGAAAGGTTCATATTTTGTAGCTATAGTACCCAAATGTCCCGCAAATTATTCTCAGAGGTAACCATTTAATTACAGATAATGCGAGAATTTTTGGGGAGACCAATAGTAGGGTTTTAATTTAATGGTATAAATATATTTTCTATGTTTAATCCATTTTAAAAGGAAATATTTTAATTTGAAAAATTTTAAATAAACATTTAATAAAATTTTAGCATTTTTTGCAGTCACTTCCGAAAATATTATAGTACAAATCATTCTGCACCCTCTTAGTTTTCAAAAAATTGTCTTTTCAACCCTATTACAGATTTTATGGTGTAAATATATTTTCTGCGTTTAATCAATTTCAATGTAAAATATTTTAATCGCATTTTCTAGCATTAAACTTTAGAATTCCAAATGAATTATGAAACGAATCAAGAGATACGATAACTAATTTCTTTCACTACCATTCTGAAAGAACACCCACTTTTACAATTCTTAAAGAATACACAAATCTTGTATATAAAAATGAATATTTGTTTGTTTGTATCTTATATACTGTCGTACCGTCCATCTTATTTCCATAAAACATTGCCAAATGATTGATTGACTGGGCTTAATATTATTGTTTTCGGCGGCAGCAACGCGACGGGTACCATCTAGTTTAAAATAAAATAGAAACATAATAATAATTGATTAATTCCAATGCTGAACAATAAGCAGCATATTTAATTCAACAATTGTGTAACAAATTTTTTTAAAATAAAGTCTTCCACGTGTAAAGCATTTAAAGACAGCGGTAAATATTTTATTACACTGAATACGCTATAGAGCAGCTAAACGTTCGAGTAAATTAACTTTAAGTTTATACTTTCAACGACCAAAAAAATATATTTAAAATATAAATTATATTTTAAAATTTTGTTAACAGGGAATTCGAAGAAACAAAGGAATAACATTTCGAATTCGAAATTATTGGTTATCCAAGGTTTACTGCATTAAAATATTTCATAAATCATACATTTTCTCCCCCACTTTTACAATGTTTTTATAGCAATTTCTGAAATTTAAAAAATGTCCTTCCTTTTTTTTTAATTCAAAAACTGTAGGTGACGATGCTCCAGATTATTTAAACGCAGGGTGAAATATTATAGACAAAAGTCAGTTTTTGATACCATTTAAGGTCTTATGTAATGTATTTATAGGTAATAGAGTATTGAATAGTAAATGCCATCCTTGAAATCTTCTCATTCAAAACATTTTCTTCATTAAAAAATAACTGATTGATATTAACTTCCCGAAATTAAATCTAGATATGACATATGCTACCTCTAATGAATATTCAAATAAACCCCTACACTATCAAAATTGCAATAACATGGGGATAGATTTGAAAGTGGCATGCTTTTAAGGTATTCAACTACTTTAAAAACACTGGTTATCGCCCCCATTGGCGATTTTTTTTTCATTGTTATTTCTTGTAGTTCAGACATTTCTATTCCCAAAACAGTTTTCTTTTCTAGGAAAAGGAAGTACTGACATCTTATCCAGGGGAATTTTAAGCAAAACATATTTTGCAGCTAAAATTTGTCTTCCATTTTCTCAGAACATTAATTTTCATAAAAAATCTCCGCCGCTAACATGATATCTCAAAAATTAATAGGGGTATTTAGATAAAAATAAATTCAGCGCGTGTTTTAAAGAATATGGACAATTAAATGAACCCAAAGTTTGATTGTCGGTGAAATACCTTTTTCCTTTATAGGAGTTTTCAGAAAATTTAAACTGTGAATTTATGGAAAAAATGCATATATACGTATTTTTTTAACCATCACTTCTTTGCATCTCAAGATTTTTCTTAGAGTTTGGTTCCTTAGATTCATCATTATATTCTAAAACTTGTGTACAAAGGAAAATAGGATGGCTGCGTTACTATTTTGCGTAGAATGTCAACCGTTTTGGTTCCATTTCATTAAAATCTACCAGTTTTCCTATTTCTCAAAATATATGACATTTTCAAATAATTTTTGTTGTATTTACAGTATTTTATATTTTAATGGACAATACATCTAAACACCATAATTTTAAATAGTTTTTAAAAAATCCAATTAATTTTCTTTCCTTCGAATGTAATCAGATACGTTGAAATCTTCAATCCAATTAGAAATATAACGGTGTTTTTGTTTTGAGCGTGAATTTTGTGTGAATTTTTTCAATCCAACTATATTTTTTTAATAATATTTCTTCCAGAAAAGCCCATATGCTGTATTCAAATAAATTTCTCGTTCCTTTAACACTAAACATGGCCAAACCATGCCCGCCAGACGCTCGACTACTGTGGTTACGCACGGGGCGTAGTTTTTTCAGACCGACAGCTGCGTAAGGATTCATTACCGATTTTCACTACTGTCTCAATCCACGCTTCAGACAGTCGATGTCTTGGAGGTCAAAGGTGTTAACCCCTCTCTCCCCAATTATCTTGCAGAAAGGGGTGGAATTCTCGTCCGTTGAACCCCAAACCGACTTTGAGACAACGGGGAAAAAATGCCCTAATTTGCAGCTCTGCTCGCGTTATTTACCTGCCTGGTGATTAAACTGAAATTGAGATGTTGTCTGCTTGTGGAGAGTCACTGATGTTTGTGTTTTACAGAGTTAGAGGGACGACCCAGGTAGCCCAACCGGTTACGCGATATTGTACAATGTTGTGCGATATTATGTGATCAACTATATTCCACATTAAACAATATTAGGAATATTGTTCAATGTCATACAATATTGTAAAATATTTGTGCGCTACTAGGGGAACAATATGGTGTGATATTAAACAATATTGCGAATATAGATCAATGTCATACAATATTGTACGATATTTGTGCGCTACTTAGGGAACAGTATTGTGCGACATTATATAATATTAAATAATATTCCACAATGCGGATAATATATAACGTGGACAAATAATATTCCACAACTAAAGTGGTTTTTACTGATATTGCTATTCTCTTCAAGAAATATTAAAATGTTTTTACTGATATTGCTCTCTTAAAGAAATATTAGTGTTTTTTACTAGTATTGTCTTTAGACTGTTCTGTTAACCCTTTATTTATCGAACTATGTTGCCATCCATTTTTGCACCAGTCGTTTAATTTTCTTGCAGAATAAACCCAAAAAAAGAATGTAATTAACAAAAATATCTTAATTACTTTAATTATTAATTAACTATTTTTAATTCCTACTTTTATCTCATATTAACTTAATGCTATCTGTGTTACATTTTCCCTGTTCTTTAGAGCACCATCAGCAAAAAGAGTCATAGAATAAAGATATAAGCTAGATTTAAAGGGTACTTTCAAGTACAGTCAGTAAATAAAGGATTAAAGAAATAATAAGGCGGTATTTTCAGATATTGTCTTTAGACTGTTCTCTTAAAGAAATATTAAAGTGTTTTTTACTGATATTGTATTTAGACTCTTCTCTTAAATTATTACTGATAGTTTAAGTCTCTTATTTTTACTGATATTGTCTTTAGACTGTTCTCTTAAAGAACTGATATTGCCTCTAGTATGTCTTCTTAAAGAAATTTTAAAGTGGTTTTTACTTATATTGTCTTTAGACTTTTTGTTACTGCCTTTATATTATATTACTGATATTGATACAGATATTACTGATACTATATTATATTAAACAAATAAACTCTCGATCATTTTATCACTTAATAGGGATGAAAACGTAACAAAAGACGGGAGGCTCAAATGAAAAAAAAATGAGTGGTGAAACGAACGTTCTACTTTAATAACCTTTTGACATTGCCGTCAGAAGCAACAAAAAGTTATAACTCGAAATGAATATCGCCGCTTCTGCGTATTGCAGACCCGTCACAGGGCTTAAAGAGCAAAAGAGAGTTTAATAGTAAAAAAAGAAAAAAAAATCCGGGAGGGTGCTCTTTGCAAAGACGCGTGTTGTGCACGCGTCGGCCCGCGTCTAGGCTCCAGTGGTTGCGGCCCCCAGATGTTGAGAGATACGCTTCCAGTCTGCTACTTTGCGAGGGGAGGGGGGTGGCAGAGAAACGCGTGTTTCGCACGCGGAAGCTAACCTCCATCAGTGATTCGCCTCAGGTAGATTCGGTCTCGATGCGGGATGAGTTCAAAAAGTAATTTACAAAGTCCAGTCACGGAGTCCGGGTGACGCAACCGGAGAAAGTCAGCCCTAAATGATGCTCACTGGATAAACATGGGCAAATGAAAGTGATTAGAACTGTGATAAGAATTGAGGGAACAGAGAAAGGAAAGTGGTTAACATTGAAATGATTTCTTTACGTTTATGAAAAGTTGAAAGAAAAAATGAAAGTAGTTGGTATTGAAATTATTCCTTATGTTTATAAAAATTGAAAGAAAAAATGAAAACACTAAACAATTAAATAATTTCTGATTTATTTACAAAAATTGAATGAAAAAATAAAAGTAGTTGACATTGAAATAATTTCTTGTGTTTACAAAAATTGATAAAAAAAAAAATACAAGAGTATGGGTTATCGTAATATTTTCAAGCTCGATTCATTATTGTAAAGATGGCATGGATTCTGTTTCTCATTTATGTTAAAATCACAGAGCTTTAAAGTCTGAGATTTTGATGGGTGTGAAATCGTATTATCACTTAATTGAAATCAGATGTTTCCATTGCCACAGTGAACCAACTGGTCACCAATGTAGTATATCAACAATTTGATAAAATTAGTCACCAGCATTTTGTTCGCTTCATTTCCGCTGCTGCACCTTCAAGTAAGTGAGTTCTTGATACAATATTGGGCAATTCTTATAAATCGCAACTCAGGGTGTTTCAAAAAAATGTGGACAAAATGAATAGATCTGTCATAAAATAAGAAGTAAAAATCGCTTAGGAACAGAAGGTCGCAAATACTTGTAGAGGATGCTAGAGCCACGAGAGGGCGTTGTTATACAAACACGAGCTAAGCCAATGTTCCGTTAACATGTGGGCTGGCATTGCAGGATATTGTTTACTTGGTCCTACATTATCCCAGATATACTTAACGGTTCCGTTTATCTAACATTCTTGCAAAAGGTTCTGTCAGAAATGCTGACTGGTTTTCCGATGCATTCGATTTCAACACGACGGAGCTCCAGCACATTTCAGCACAGACTTCAGACCACATCTGCAGGCTAATTGGATGGGTCATGGTGGACTAACCGCATGGCCACCACGATCACCAGACTTGACTCCCTTGGATTTTTCTTATGGGAATTTTTAAAAGGACTTGTGATTGACCTGTTGCAACACCGGGAGACTAGGTAAGACGAATTGTCGTGGCAACAAGATGCGTTCGAGATGCACCTGGTATATTAGAAAAGGTGCGCCATTCAATCCAATATACATGCCAGACGTGTCTCGATGCATCTGGCAAACACTCTGAGCATCTCTTGTAGGCTCAACATTTGGCGTGCACTAGTCGCAAGTAAGTGAGTCATTACCGATGAAATGATCTGCATTGGTCTCTTCTCTTTGTATTATGTATTATTTTGTACATTGTAGCGGCTCCGGATCACAGTAGCGATCCTCTGTTCCTATGTAATTCTTGATCCTCTTTGTATGACGTATCTACCATGTCATTTTGCCCACATTTTTTGAAACACCCTGTATAAAATTTATATAATGTAATCATCAATCCACAAAAATGTGGCATAGAAATTTTTAAGAATACAGTAAAAGTTCTTTATTCGCGGGGTATATGCTCCGTAAATATGCCGCGATACAGAAACCGTGAATATGGAATGCTCATTTATAGGGGATTATAGGGGATACGTTCCTAGGTGACAAAATAAAAAATAAAACAAATATATAAAAAATCAATTTACTTGAAGTTTTTAAACATTTTGATTCATTATCTTATGGTTCAGGCAATGGTTTGAAGAATTTTGTCATTTTCTCTTGCTTGGCAGTTTTTAAAAGCCCCTTCCATTCAGACTGATACGCAGCAGTCACAGTAGCCATTTGTCTCTTAAAAATAAGACTCCGTTCCATAGACGTTCATGAAGAAATCGCAAAGCTCATTTGCCATTCTTAAACCTTCACTAAGACTTTTCAAATGAAATGTCACGTTTCCAGTGCTTGCTGAAGCCTCTTCTTCAATGGGCTGTGAATTGAACATTTCCTCCAAGTCGGTTTCAGTCATTTTGCGATTCAAGCAATACCTGAATGTCACTTGATTCTATCTGTTCGAGCCCATCTCGTCCTATTCCATTCGCGATTTCGGCTATGTTTGCATTGAACAACATACTTCAGACAAAGTTGTAAGAAGATCTATTTTTTTTTTTTTTATTAATCCATTTGACGGCATTTACAAAGGATATTGGGTTGGATACCTATCGGAATCCTTTTATTATTATGTACGTACTTATTAGATCCATGAATAAAAAATTTTTTAACCGCGCTTATAGGAATTGGGTCGCCTTTTTTAAATCCATGAATAGTGAAAACGCGAATGAAGGAAGCGCGAATAAGGAGCTTTTACTGTATTTGCCATGTTTTAAAGACTACATATTGCAGCTGTTTCCTAATTTCATTATGGCGTCCAGAGTTACTCTTCCATGAACGTAGAAGAATTTTTCGAACTGATGATATATATATATATATATATATATATATATATATATATATATATATATTCATTTTCTTTTAGTAAAATCTAAAATTTCCTGTACATATTTCTACATGTGTAACTGGGGCTGCGGTAACCTGGTTGGTCGAGAGGCAGTCTCGTCATCGAAAGGTCGCGAGTTTTGTCCTCGTCTCTGCCAAAACCGCCGTGTTGGCTCATGGCAGTTGGGGCACGTTCAGTTCTGCAATGTTCAGCAAGTTCCCATAACAAACGATACCTCTGAGGGTACTGAATCAGGGATGAGCCGGTCTCTGATTCGGGTCTCAATTCTGACTTGCGGATGGATAAATAAGAGTATGAAGGAATTCAACCACCCCTTAAAAAGGATTGTGTTGTGTGTGTTCGAGTAAAGTCGTCTTTTCATCTGAACGGTGCTCGTTAACAACAAAAGGCGCACACTTCTGCTTTCATTCGAAAAAACTAAATCTCATTCGGCTTGGTATGACCAAGTGGCATTAGACCCACCACCACCACATGTTTAACTCTGTGCAAGATTCTTATATGTTTGTTGGATAATACTATCTAATCCTATCAAGATTATTTTCAAAAAATCCTTGAAGCATACTTGAAGAGAATTTTAAGTAAAACATATTTTTTAACTAAAATTTGTTTTTTATTTCAATTTTAATTTTCATAAAAATTATGATAGCATGATATAAAAATTCTGTTAACAAGATACCTCAAAAACTTATAGAGGTATTTACATAAAAATTACAGTGTGTGTTTTAAATGATTTGGACAATGAAATGAACCAAAGGTTTTATTGTTGATGGAATTTTTTTATTTATAGATGCTTCTAGAAAAATTAAGTTGTGGATTTAAGGACAAAATGCATATATTTTTACCCGTCACTTCTTTTCATCTCAAACTTTTTCGTGAATTTTGGTTCATTTCCTTCATCATTATACTCTATAACTTGTGTACAAAGCAAAATAGGATTGCTGCATGAGAATTTTGTGTAGAGTTTTCACCATTTTGGTTCAATTTCATTAAAATTTACTACAAATTTTCCTATTTCTCAAAATATATTAAATTTACGAATAAGTGTTTTTGTATTTATACAGTTTATAATTGATAATACATCTAAAAACCATAAATGGTTTTTTAACATTTTGTATGCCACGGCATTTTTCAGAAATCTGACCTAAAATGACGCTCACTCATTTGAACTCATTTTTATAGCTGTATTTTTTAGTTCTTTTTTTAATAAATTTTCTCTTCACGCAAGCCAACATTGATTTTTTGTTCTTTTCCCAGAAGCCACCTATCGATATGAGCACTGATATACCACGAGTTTATTCGTAGCTGCACAAAAATGGCATAGTACGAGATAACTCGTCCCAGAAAAGAGCACAATCTACGAGTTATCTCGTAGTTGGCAGTCAACGTCTTAATAAAGACGACTTAAAAACGTTTGGTGTTAAATGGATAAAATTCGGTCTACGGTCTTTACATCCAATTCGTAGATCTCCATCAAATTTTGAGCGAAATCTATTTTGAGAAAGTCTACTTTTCGGTTGTTCGAATATGTAAGCATTCTGTTTATTAAACTTATTATTTTATACTTATTAATCAATAAGTAGAAAATAACGAGAACTCGCTGAATGAAATTTGGTATCTATAGTATGTATCTATATCTATAGTGTAGGCATTTTTGAAAATGTTAATCTAAATTTTAACAAGAGATTGACTATTTGTTGGTCTTTTTGAGGAAAAAAATACATGACCACGATAATTCTCGTAGTTTGCAGTCAACCTGTTGAAAATTTCAATTTTTCAAAAATTTTCCTTCGAACTTAGTCAGATACTTTAAAATTTAGATTTTTTCCCCCTGAAATTACGACATTATAGACTTCGTTTACTTTCCAAAGGCACACGAAACTGAAAACAACCTGCAAATCCAACGCATGGCGCCATGCGTTTCCAATTGATTCCACAAATGATAAGCGTCTGTTGAAACGCCACGCTGTGATCACCCAGATGTGACCGCACCATCCCTTTGTTCGGTAATAGTGTTCCAATAGGCACATCCCTCCCCCCCCCCTCTCCTCAGGGAATGGAGTCACGCCCTCTTTTATGGTAGCCGATGAAGTCACTGCTGATAGCGTAACGGGTCAATTACAACGAATGCATCTCGCTCAAGTGGAGAAATTAATTAGAGGCCAGAGTGTCATTCTGTCATTGTCATCAGTTTTACTGTCTCTGGAGTGACTCTTTCGAAAGTCAGTGGTTGAAAGGGGGTAGAAAATTTTTGAATACGATTCGCATGAAATTAAATTTTGAATCAAAAAGTGTTGACAGTTCAGTGAAGTTAATAAAACATTCAATTGATTTTCCATTACCTGTTTTATCATAGGGTTTAGTTTAGTTATAGGCCGGCGTCCTGGCATAAGGGTAGAGTATCTTCCCCATAATCTGGACTTCCCGCGTTCGGGCATGGCTGTTCTGTGTTCTATATGTGAGATGTATAGATGAGACCCCCTGTAAAAAAAGGTTGTGCAAGCGAATGTGTGTGTCACCTTCCTTTGAGCTAGAAGTGAGACTTCTTCCCTCTGGGGTTTTTACCCTCAGAAGCTACTGCACCCCCTTTCCGTGGAAACAAGAACACGACATCATCATCAGTTTAGTTATATTAACGTCCCGTTTTGAAGCAACACTAGGGGTATTTGGGGACTGATCTCGTCAGTTTGAACTGTGGTCAGATAATGAGGTCGACACCTGAGCTGGCACCCCCTTCTAAACACCACGCCAGCGAGAGAACGTTCTGCCCCGACGACACCAAACCCGCTTGCAAGGCGGTTTTTTGGTGGAATCGGGATTCGAACCTGCAACCCTACGATTTCGAGGCATGGTCTTACCATTAGGCTACAAAGGCCTATTTTTTCATGGGGAGTAATAAAATAAATCATTGATGAATGATCATATTCTAGTAGAATTTGAACGGGTTTTTTTTTAAACTTTTAGGATTTCTTTAATTCACAATCTTGAAATATATCTCGTCTTCATTGACGGCAAAATATTGCTACGATGCCTTCTTGATATTGTCCGATATTCTGAATATCCTACAATATCATTGCAGCACTGTAGCAACATTGTATGATATCTTATATCATAGAAACTTTGTACGATATATGATCATAGCAGCATTGTATGATATATCACTGCAACACTGTATGATATCTTATAATCATAGCAGCATTGGGCGATATATCTTACAATGTCATTGTGCTAATATGAAGTTGACAAATAATTCAGTCCCTTATTACCTTGGTGTAATTTGTTTTCCATCTTGGTGAATGAGAATTTAATAAAATTAAACTAAATTAGCGATATTTCAGTGAGAGTAATTTTGTAACGATTCAAATCATAGGATTTATTGCGAGCCAGTATAATCTAAACTGAAAAAAAAAAAAAATTGAAACACAGCGACGAATCAATCAACAGCTTTCCTACGAAAAGAAAGTGGATTAATTATTTCTTTAGAATTTCGAAGAATAAATTATTTCGTTTCACAATGCTTGGAAGACTTTAATTTTTAGAAGAAAAAATATTGAAATAAAAAAAATGGGAAAACTTACAAAGGTTTTCAACTAAAAACAAATTTGCTAAAAGACTTCCGCGAAACGGTTTGTCATAAAGTTTTAGAAATACGTTATCTACCTTTTCCTAGTTTTAATTGTATTTCCTTATTGGATAGTAATAAAAATATTCAAATATTAGGGGCGCATGGATAGTGGCTATAATTAAGTTCATATATTTTCATTATTTCCATACACTATAGCTATACTGATTTTTAAAAAAAATTACAAGAAATGTGATTATTTTAGAACTTTGAAAAATGTATTGATAGTATGCTTTAAAAATTAAGACGTAATAACTTCCTTTAATTCAAAGTTTTTTTTTTTTTTTTTTTTTTTTTTGTGCAACAGAAAAACGTTGATTCGTTTTAACTTCGTAGTTATATGAAGAAAATTTAGGATCGAAATTAGTTCACTCTCATCAAAAATATTTTAGTTGCTATTTACAGCCAATAGAGGGCAGCACATTGAAAAATCGCAGCAACAGACTGTTTTCCATTCTTCAAATAATCGAGGCCCTCTTCAATTTCAATGAGCTTATAAACAACATCTTGGAAAACGAATAAGACCTCTATATTTTTTATACACAATCTCGATGTTTCTATTTCATCTAAATATAATTTTTGTAACTGTAAGGATGATAGCATTTTCTGCTAAAAAAGTACTCCAACTGGTTTTTAATAAATCAGGGCTCTTGTCTTCAAGTACAATGCCTTCCAATTTATGTAATAAACTTATGAGTGTGTCGAATTAAATTTCAACTTTCTATTATTCGACAACGAAATTTATCTTGGATTTTTCAGATTAATTGGAATACACAAACTGATAAAATGAATTATTATTCTCTATTAAGTAGTTAAAAAAATATTAAATCATAGTGACTCACATTTGCAAACTTTAAATTACTTTTTTCGAAAACTTAATTTTAAGTGACTTTTATTACACTTATAGTATTGAGAAAATATTGCAGTCATTAAAATATTCGAAATGGAAAATTTTATGAATGAATTTGAATGAAATTTCGATCTCTTTGAATTCGTAAAACATTTTTGCCATTATGTCCGTCAGTTAATCTACAGTGGCTCAAAAAAGTGAGAGTACTCCTTACTTTCACTTGATAAACCCAACTTCGAATATAAATAACACATTACCGAGAAGTACAAACATGTTTTTATTTTTACACTTAACAAATGGTTTAATTTAAAGTAAAAATAAAATAGAATCAGCGAAAAACTTTTAAACTGAAAGATTTTAGCATTTTCAGTAAACATGCGCAAATTTTTGCCTCAAAAAATTGAGAGTACACCAATGAAGTTTTTGTAATGTCTCGCTTATAAAGAAAGTGTCAGTATTTAGTTGCACGTCTTTTGGCTTTTATAATGACCTCGAAACGTCGTGGACCAATTTGACCAATTTTTGGTGGTATTTGAAGATATTTTACCAATTTTTCTCGCAACACTTGCTTTAAAAAGTTTTGTGTTTTATTTTGTGCTTTTCTACTACTTTTTCGAGTATGGCCCACGAACATTCAACGGCACTGATGTGAGGGTACCGTGGTAGTGTGTCTAATTGCTGTTTACCATGAAAAACACTCCATATTTAGTTCGTTATGAGCATTCTGTTTGGGGTCGTTGCTCGACTGGGTAAAAATATGTTAAAATATCTTCAAATACCACCAAAAATTGGTCAAATTGGGCCACGACGTTTAGAGGTCATTATAAAAGCCAAAAGACGTGCAACTAAATACTGACACTTTCGTTATAAGCGAGACATTACAAAAACTTCATTGGTGTACTCTCAATTTTTCGAGGCAAAAACTTGTGAATGTTTATTTAAAATGCTTCTAAAATTTGTCAGTTTTGAAGTCTTTTGTTGATTTTTCTTTATTTTTACTCTAAATTAAACCATTTGTTATGCGTAAAAATAAAAACATGTTTGCACTTTTCGATAATGTGTTATTTATATTCAAAGTCGGATTTATCGTGTAAAAGTAAGGTGTGCACTCACTTTTTTGTATCTGTGTCAAAAAGAACCCAAAGCGCTTTGAACTAAACGAGATGAAACTTAGTATAAATCTGATTTGAGTATACAAATTTCGAGTACAATCCTTCCAGAGGACGTTTATCTGTCTGGTTGTTTAAATATAATACGATACCTATAAAATGAAGAGAGCCAGATGGATAAAATTCCGTTCATATATTTAAGGAATACAACTACGTTAAAAGCATTGTTTATCGACCTCATTGGCGCTTTTTTTGCTGTTATTTCTTGTAATTCAGACTTTCTTCTTTCCGAAACAGTTTATCTTTTTTTAAAAAAAGGAAGGCATGAACCATCATCCAGGGTTGCCTATTTTTCTGTCAAAATTTGTCTTTAATTTCAATTTTTTCAAAACTTTCATTTTCATGAAAATTCTCCACCTTTAACACGATATCTTAAAAATCTATAAATGAATATGCTTACAAATTTCAGCGTATATTTTAAATAATATGGCCAATGAAATGAGCCTAAAGTTTGATGGTTGGGGAAATACTTTTTCATTTATAGGTGCTTTTATGAAAATTTAAGTTGTACATTTATGGAAAAAACGCATATATATGTATATTTTTGCCAATAAATTCTTTGCATTTTAAAATGTTTCTTAGATGTGGGTTCATTTCATTCATCATTATATTCTATAACTTGAGTACAAAAAAACAATAAGATTGCTGTGTTACAATTTTGTGTAGAGTGTTAAATTTCCTTAAAATTTACTACAAATTTTTCTATTTCTCAAGACATATTACATTTTTAAATAATTGTGTTATATTTATATTGTTTCATTCGGTTGAGAAAAACGCGTATATAACGCAAATTCGAATTTGAGATACGATCGAACGAATGTCAAGTATAAGCAGTATCAGTAAAAATGCCAAATTCAAGCCATAGATTCATTTTATTAACTGTCACATTTCAATGTCGTGTAGGCATTCTGTGAGATAAAAACTTTATTATAGAGCGAGTGAGAAAATTTTGAGGACAGCACTTCCCTGGTTAAAATATCATGATAATCTATTCCTCTTTCTACAAAGCTAAATGCAACTTTTGAGGGATTTTTTATCTTAAAAATCTGTATTTTATTTTATTTTAGATATTTAACTTTAATTAAGGAATAATGACGAGTAATGGCACACCCTATTATACCTAATCTGATTTGTTTAAAAGATGCCGGTAGGAAGTCTGAAAACAGATTCAAGACCTGATTCTACCAAAGACGTGAAGCTTAGCATACGCTAAATTCCTCAGAAATAAAAAAAAATTAAAAGATTCATAATTTTTTTTTGTTATTGGCTACTAAAGCACTCGGGGTTTAATACATCAATGTGAAATCGGGGTCATATTTTCTAATTTGATAACTATTCATAGATCGTCGGTGCAGAATGATTTTTTGAGATAAATTCTTTAAAGAAATACTGCCTATTGCAATGGTGATGTTTTTATAAAGGCGCATGACACGCTTTTCCAAATTTTTCTGAAGTGGACGTAGATTTTTTTTTTTTTTTTGCATGCCCTGGCAAAACAAAATGTGCAATCGTATTCTACTTAGCCAGCTTAATTTTTTTTAAAAAAATGTAATTACTTATTTAAATTTGTGGTGAATCTAATCTGATAAACTAATCTGAAATTGCATAACATAACGAATGATTTTGCGGTAAGTGTAATAGCAAATATTTATCATGTTAATTCATTCTAATATGTTATACATTATTAGGAAAACATGAATAAATATCTACTGCAGCTTATGACTTGCATAGTCAACGAAAACGAAATTTGATTGATACAACTCTTTCTTTTTCTCTTTTGTCAAAATAATTATGATTTTAAAAGTGACCTCTTGCAGTTGCTCGATACGTTCTAAAATGCATTCCTATTTAATATAATTATTTCAAGTCACATTCTGCTTTTAAAAGAACGCATATGTATAAAAAATTTTAATTATGCACATGGAAATGATCATTGATACCCATACCTTCAACAGTTGATACTTCGATTTAGAAAAACCGAGTTGTTATTACGTTTTCTTATAAAATAAATCGCATCAAAACGTTGTATTAAAAAAATGTTTTCTGTAAGCATTTTAATTATGTTTTGTTTCCCATTTTTCTTTTCTACGACTTTATTACAAATATTATCTATACTTATAATAAAGCTTAATGTGTGTGTGTGTGTGCGTGTGTGTGTGTGTGTGTGTGTTGGCGCTCTACAGGGCAGACCATTGGACCTACAGCTACCAAATTTGGTACATGTATACCTTGGAGGTCCGGAACGTGCACCTCGTGGCCCTTTTTTTGACTTTTTAATTAGAATTTGAATTAATTAAAATTTAAGCGAAATTTCGACGTTTTTTCGCTATAACATCGGAAAATATCATCGCACAAACATGATTTTTACATCCATTTAAAGATTAAAAAAATTAGCCTTCTAATGGTATCAGTGTTTTAATACATAACTTAAGCTTCTATTTTTAACGAATTTTTAAAGAAATATTTTAACCATGTTCTTTTTTATCACGTGACTGGATAAAATGAAAGAAATCAATGACGGAAGTTCAAATAAAAAAAAAAAACTATCATCGTAAATCAAATATAAAGAAATGCAACTTTTAGCATATGACTGGATAAAATTAAAGAAATATAAAATGTGATATTTTCTTTAAAAAATAAATGCAAAGCAAAGGTTTTTATAATCGTTTGCAATATCTATATCATTAACTCAATAAATCTTCTTTATTTACGGTAAACCTGATTGAATTTAGACAGGATACGCATTGAAATTCTGACTTAATGGCATATTTATGTAATCGTTTGCAATATCTGTATCATTAATTCAATATTTTTTTTCCTTTCTCGCTTTCTTTAAAAAAACATATTTAATATTTTGGCAACATCACCGAAAAAAACATTTTTAATATTTTGGAAGTATAACCGTTAATTAAAACTGATTGATTTATAAAATTAAAGAGTATTATTAGGAAAAGGTGTTCTTTTTGAACTTTTCGTCCATCATCTTAAAGAAAATATTGATTTCAGGCCAATCAATGCCCGGAATGATTTCAAGGCTAATGAATATGTGATTTAATTGAAAATTTTAGAGCACTTTACTCATGGCGAACCAGCTGGTCGCCAAAGGCGGCTAGTAAGAAATATAGCAAAAAATCTTACTGAGGTCTTTTATTATTACCTTTTATTAATACAGTATATCAAATGTCTTCTTTAAAAAACGAAGCATTTGCAGTAAGTTATCATGCATCATGTACTGAAATTGAAATCTTATAATCATCTTATGTACATATTCTTTACAGTGATTTTGCCTTTTTCAAGCAAAAAAAAAAAAAAAATGTCTTCCATAAAATAACTAATTTAAATATCTTCGACACATTTTTTTCGATCATTTTCTTATTGAAATTTTTCATTATTATTGTCTGTAATTATGAAATACGCACTAAATAGTGCTAAATACACACTAAATAATACTAAATCCATGCCAAATAATACTAAATGCATAGTAAATAATACTAAATACATACCAAAAATACTAAATGCTTAGTAAATAATACTAAATACATACCAAATAATACTAAATACATAGTAAATAATACTAAATACATACCAAATAATACTAAATGCATTGTAAATAATACTAAATGCATAGTAAATAATACTAAATATATACCAAATAATACTAAATACCTAGTAAATAATACTAAATACATACCAAATAATACTAAATACACACTAAATAATACTAAATACATGCCAAATAATACTAAATACTTTCTAAAGAATTCTAAATACTTACTAAATAATACTAAATACATGCTAAATACTTACTAAATAATACTAAATACATGCTAAATACTTACTATATAATACTAAATACTAAAAACATTGGGAAAAAAAGTTCCTTTCTGGACTTCAAATACTGGAGTAGAAATACTTCAAAATACAGAGGAAAAATATAGTTAAGTATACAAGTGACCAATGATCAGAAATCATTCATTACATCTCCCATCATATACAACATGCTGATATTTAAAAACTCAGCTTCTTTTCAAGAAATATCTGTAAGTCTTTCAACCGCACTCCGTTCTGCGTTTCTCCAAGCATATCAATCATGGGAAAAGATAACAATTTCATCACGTTCACCTAAAAGGTGGAAAAACAGGATACAAACAACTTGCGGTTAAGTGAAATAAATATTAATGAAAAACCCGGAGTTTTCCCACACAGATGACATCCCTGACCCCACTTCAAAACACACCTTTTAACTTTAGCTTCTGTATAATTATTGATAAACAATAGTTAGCGATGCGATTTTATCAGCTTGCTCGATGTAATCGAAGTTAAAAGCTCTCATCCTTTCCTCTGAGGGGACTACCCTCGATTCTCCTCAGATTGATTTTTGTACAGGTTTCCACAATATTTATATCGATCCCTAAAGCCTTTATATTCTTTAGCTGATATCAAGATTTCTAAAAAAAAACTAAGATATTGATAAACTTTTTGTAGAGAAAAAAAAATGCTTTAGTTGATATCTTCAAAAAAAAAAAAAAAAAAAACTTTAAGATATTGATAAATTATATAACTTTTTGTAGAATTAAAAAAAAATCTTTGCTAAATTATCGATTAAACTGATTGGTGTTTTTTTTTTCTGGAAATTGTTAATCAAAATACAGCAAAATGTGTAACAGTTTTGTCGAAAATGATGACAGAGCTCGTAGAATTTTATTAGAAATTACAAATAAAGCTGCTTGTGAAATTAGCTGTCCATCAGAAATTTCGAAAAATAATACTAATATTAGTTATGATACTAAAAATAAAATCGAGATCAAAATTCAGAGACAAAACTCTGATATGTAATCATTTCGGAGTTCATTCTGAGTAATCAGTAAATATTAGAAAAAAATATTATATATAATGCTATTGATGAACATGCAATAGCCATCATTTGCCTTATTTATTAGTATTATTTCTTTTCTTTACTTTATAGAATACAATTTATGTGGCGGCTCTCCACTGGGAAAGGATTTTTGTTCCTTTATTTATTATTATTATTGTAAATTTATATTTTAAAAAGTGGTGGCAACACCCCTTGCTTCTTTTAAAGTTTTGATTATTTCATGAATATGTAATTGGTTGAGTAGTATTATATTTTATGGTAAACAATTTGTCTTCAATCAGAACTCTGAGAAGTGGTATTCTTTAGGAAGCAATAAGAACTATTAGTTCTGAAAGAATGAATCATTTTCTTCTGTCATCTGCTGGTTATTCTTTTTTAAGCAATTTTTGCGAAAACGAATTCTGAATTCCAAAGAATGAAAAAGGAAGAAGGTCTATGTTTATTTTAATGAAACTTTTTTCCACATCACGGAGTTGGCCAGTTCCGATGTGAGATGGAGCCGAAATTAATTATGTTAAGGTGTAGGGCAAATCTGCCAGCACTACATTTATTATCTTATTGAATACATTTTCCATTTTATGTAGTATTAATTGGAAAATATTAAACAATGTTTTTATATTTACGTTCAATTTTAAATATAATTTGCATCTTGTTCTGGAATTTCAGATTAATTTTGCAGAATACTTTTCATCTTTCATTTGAAATGTTACTAATCTATAAAGCAAATTAGTTTTTTATTTTATTCACTTTATAATGAAATGATGCATTTTAAAATGCACAAAAAACACAAGTAACTGTCATCACGATTTCCAATAGAGATGTCAACAAATTGAATCAAAAATAAAGCCAAGCTGTGAATACCTGTTGCAATTTTGTATACTTTTTTATTTTGTTGTTATGCGAATAGCAAATAACATTAAACACATTTCAATCATTTTTAGACTTAATACAATTTCTTAAAAACAATTGCTTTATACATTTTTATTTCCACGACTACAGCAATTTTTTTTGAATGATTCTGTTATTTATTTGTTATTAAATCAGCTTGAAAATTAATAAGAATTTCCAATTAAAACAAATTTAATAAATACATGAACATCGCATTTTTTTAATCAGGTACATAAAAGTGTTCTTGAATTATTTTTACGAATGTATTACATAAGCAAAAACAATTATAAGTGATACATTCTACTTTATTAATTCATGCTTACAATCTACGATACTAAAAGTTTTAATATGAGATTAATGTATGAGTAAGAACTATTATCATATAAAAGAGGAAAAAAAAACATTAATGAATGGCGCATAATGAAATTTCCAAGAGAAACAAAATAAATGATATTTAACTATTCGTTTTACGTGAATTTCACTTGAGTACATTGTTTAATTTGTGCAATGTGTCCACAAAGCAATTGTTTAGTTTGTGCAATGTGTTCGCAAAGTATGTTGTTTAGGGTGTGCAATGTGTTCACAAAGCACATTGAGCGCATTGTTTAGTTTGTGCAATCTGTTCACAAAGCGTATTGCTTAGTGTGTGCAATGTGTTCACAAAGCGCATTGTGTGCAATGTGTTCACAAAGCACATTGTTTAGTTTGTCTGTTACGGAAAGGATGTAAAACATACAGACACAAAATACTTTTAAAAAATTCAATTTTCCTTTTTTTTAGCTTCCAGTAGAGAAATCAGCTTTAGTACTTTTGCCCCCTATACGTCTGATATTATTTTTTATATAAAAAAGAGAAAAAAAAACTAATGAATTATAAATCGATTTCAGCTAGTTAGCTGGAAGTATGCAATCATCGCTTCAAGTTACAAAGTCTTTCTTACCGAGAACAAAATTCGAAACGCACATTCACAATGAAAAACATCTGAACTGATATTCTTTTCAAAAAACAAAACAATAAATTCTGTATATTTTGCCGCTGTAAATCCCAAAATGTTACTATGCTGTTTATTAGGTCTACTAC
Organism: Argiope trifasciata; assembly: GCA_026543055.1. Taxonomy (NCBI): domain Eukaryota; kingdom Metazoa; phylum Arthropoda; class Arachnida; order Araneae; family Araneidae; genus Argiope; species Argiope trifasciata. Next base: position 26,322 of record JAPMOQ010065975.1, read on the forward strand.
TATTATTATTACTGTTTATTAAGTCTCGTATAAAAAAAACCCGAGAGTTTTTTTAGCATAAAAAAGTAATAAATTATTTTTTTAAAAATCTAAACCAGGGCAGAAATGTAGCTATTTATTAAGTCATAACTACAAACTGTAAACCAAATTAGTACAAAAATGCTTTCAATTTCATATTCCTCATGTCACGGTTATTATGCCGTCCAATTTCAATATGCATTCGAAAGGTGTGTGTTATTATTATCATTATTTTAGTATAGGTCTTGCAAAGAATAACAAAGGAAAAAAAAAACCACTTTTGTAAGGAAAAATTCATTTTCTATGTTCCTTGGTGTTCATCTATCAAGCCAACAAAGTGTTTAGCAAAATACACACACAAAAAAAGAGCAAAAAAAGTGGGAGGGGAAGGGAGGAAGGAGAATTCTGAAATACAATAACTGCAGTGACTTTCGCTTTGTTGTTGCTCATCAAGTGTTGTTCAGTGGAAATGGATTTCGCAGAAGGATGATCTTTATCGGAACCAGAGCCAACCCTCTACCCCAATACCCATGAGCCTCTATTCAGAGCAATAGTGCAAACGATTTATTTGCTTATTTTTTTCAGGCAAAATTAGTGTTTGTATTCTAATAACCGACTTAAGCATATTGTGTGAAGTCCTATTTATCGCATTGTTACAAAATCGTTTAGTTGCCTGCTTTTCTCCTTTTGAAGCTTTGTTATTTCTATCCGGGTACACGAAAAACTGTACTTTGTTCGCATCATTTTAAAATGATGCACTTTGTTGCAGAACATCACCAGTAACTTGATTGATTTGTTATAATCAATGTTATTTCATAGATGAGGCTGTATGTTATTTCGTTTGAATGTTATTAATATTAACTCTTCCTTTATAGTCAATCAAAAGTTATACAATGGTTATTTCATTATTCATTAGTTTC
>JAPMOQ010065978.1:0-12256 GCA_026543055.1 Argiope trifasciata
TATATATATATATATATATATATATACACTGATGTGACAAAAGTCATGGGATAGCAATATGCAAATATACATATGGAAGTAGTATATCGCAGCGAAAAAGTATAAATGCGCAGTTCGTTTTCCAGAGCTTTCATTTGTGTTCAAGTTATTCATGTGAGCAGGTTTTATGGCGGCACGACGAGAATGAACAGACTTTGAACGTGGAATGTTAGTTGGAGCTGGACGCATGGTTCATTCCATTGCGGATATCGTTAGTGAATTCAACATTCTGAGATCCACAGTATGTGCAAGAGTGTGCCGAGAGTATGAAATTTCAGGCATCCCATCCCATCATGGACAGCGCAGTGGGCGACCACCTGCACTTAACGACCGAGACCGCCGATGTCTGTGTAGAATGGTCAATGTTAATAGAAAAGCAACACTTCGTCAAATAACTGCAGGAATGAATGTGGGACGTACGAGGGACGTGTCCGATAGGACTATGGGGCGAAATGTGTCTTCCTTGGGCTATGACAGCAGAAGATGGACTCGAGTGCCTTTACTGACAGCACGACATCGCCTGCAGCGACTCTCCTGGGCTCGTGAGCATATCGACTGGTCCCTAGACCAGTGGAAAACCGTGGTGTGGTCAGATGAGTCACGATTTCAGTTGTTACGAGCTGATGGTAGAGTTCGAGTGTGGCGCAGACCCCACGAAGCCATGGACTTAAACTGTCAGCAAGACACTGTTCAAGCTAGTTGTAGCTGCATAATGGTGTGGGCTGTGTTTACATGGCATGGACTTGGTCCTCTGGTGCAACTGAACCGATCATTGACTGGAAATGGTTATGTTAAGCTGCTTGCAGATCACTTGCAGCCATTCATGGACTTCACGTACCCACACAACGATGGGATTTTTATGGATGACAATGCGCCATGTCACCGGGCCAGAAATGTTCGCGATTGGTTTGAAGAACATTCCGGACAATTCCAGCGCATGATCTGGCCACCTAGATCACCCGATATGAATCTCATCGAGCGTTTATGGGACATCATCGAAAGGTCCATTCGTGCCCAAACTCCTGCACCATCCACACTTTCACAATTATGGACGTCTATACAGACAGCATGGCTCAATATTCCTGCAGAGGACTTCCAACGACTTGTGGACTCCATGACATTTCGAGTTGTTGCACTTCGCTGGGCAAAAGGAGGACCGACACGATATTAACAGTCATCCCATGACTTTTGTCACTTCAGTGTATATATATATATATATATATATATATATATATATATATATTAGATTTAACTGGACTAATTAGATTTAAAATGGATTATACATAATGAAAGGTAATGCACCTGTTTACAAAATAAAATTAAGAAGAAAAAACCTCATTTACATATTTGCTTTAATGTTTCATTCAAGTATTAGTGGAAATCTTAACTCTTAATTGGGAAGTGCGATCTGAGAGACCGCTAGTGATGGACTTTATCTCACTCCCATTTTATTTTTAACTCATTTGAATGAATTGACTCTGTAGCTGACAGTTTCGTGATATTCAATATACCTGCTCTTTTTCAATCGATTTCAGCAAATGGTTTCTAAAATAATTCAGTTATTTCTTTTAGCTACGTCTCTCAGACCGCTCCTCTCCGTTAGTGCCCCAATGGTAAATAAGGCTTAGCAAATGGCAAGAAAATTGGGCTAAGACATATCATCCAATTTACTGATTCTATTATGAAGCAATGTTCTTAACACTTTCAAATGAAGTAGAAAGTGATTTTAATGATAAGAATAATTGTACATGTGTTTTTCGATAAAAGTTCTCATTCAACTGATTCTGATATGCATGTTCAAACATAATAAATTTTTCTAGTGATCATGGTTTTTGAAAAATTTATAAAATATATTAATATACCACGAGATATACATACAGAATTTACGTAACCTGTAAGTTTGAAGTGACCTATTGTGAGTCCCTAAGTGACCGCACTGTAAAGTCACACAAGCCGATTAAAAAAAGTGCCAATTTTACCCATTGTCATTTTTTTATTTTTTATACAATTGATGAATTTTACATTGTATTATTTTCTATATAGCTTTATGTACTGGAAAAAGTATGAAATAATATGTTTTTTCAGTAATATTGTTTTTTGTTCTATGTAATTTAAGAAGAAAATGTATGTTCCAACGCATTTACTGTTTTCAGTGATGAAATATTTTGAAAAATTTCTAAAAAATTTTTATATAGTAAGAAAAATGTATTAAAATATATCAGAATATATTGGCTGATTTTTAATCTAATACTTTCATTAAAAAATTTCATGTGAGTGAAAAGAAAATGCTGTCTCTTATTCCGAGTCTCCCCACTTACGACCTAAATTTTCACCTCCCCAGTTAAGGATTAATATCATGTTCTCTGTTTGTTAGGCAGAATGGCGGACAGTTCATTCTTGTAAATAGAAGTAATCCATAATCATTGCTTTGTGATTTTCTTCAGATTTTCGCGGAAACAATTTATTTACTTTTAGCATGTAAGAGTCATTTATAACTTTTGAAACACAATTCCATGAGAAACATTCGTTGTTTTATTCATTCGTTGCAACATTTAAGACAGTTTTCACATTATTAATAAAGCATAATCTATTTTCGTTGTTCATTATTTTATAAAACTATACAAATAAATAATTTCCTTTTCTTCTTTTTTTTGTCTCATGGAAAAAAATTAAATAACAAAATGAGAATGGGATATATTAGTTTGTAATATATAAAATCACTTAATATTCATATACGTTATTATTTAAAATAAACTTACCTCCTGTAATAAACTTTTTTTTCCTTGAATAGAAAAAAAAAATGTTATTTTTAATGTTTTTGTTCTCCTGATACAAATGCATGCTGGATGCATGAATGGTTTTAAGAGGTATATTTCAGTGCTTTATTTTATTTTGTCTTCGTATAAGATATTGTCATTTTTCGAGTAGTCATTAAAATATTGAACATTCGCTAGCAAGAATGACACAGATTCGTAGACAAGATTTACCAGTTATTCTTAATTAAATAACCGGCAAGTCTGTATCTTTATTTTTTTCGAAAATGACGCTTCACATAAATTTATAGATGCGTCTTATTATACTAGTGTTTTACAAAAAAAATGATTCGAAGGTAAATAAACACTGATTGGTATAAAATAAATTAATTACAGTTTTTAATTTTAATTTTTATATCCCAAAAATATTCACAAAATATTTGTAAAACTGACAAAATATTGAATTTACGTTCGTTTCAAATAAATTAACTTAAATTAGCATAATTTCATTTGAAATTTAGGATTTTTTTTTTTAATTTAAGAGTTTTTATAGATTGATGGAAAGATAGAAGAAGAAATACTTAAAGTAAAGTTTCAAAACAACAACAAAAAAAACACAAAAATTCATTTGGATTATTTTTAAAATCTAAATATTTAATTGTCTAAACCAAAGAATAAATAACACTACTTCAACGGTTATCTATTTTTGAATAAAAAATTATTATTCTTAAGTTTGTCATCAACGGTAAACCCATCAAAATCACTTTTACTTCCTAAATTTTATTTCATTTGAAATATTTTTATATTTCTTTTCTTTTACATTTCATTTTATATTTCACATTCTTCATTTAATACTTACTTTCATCAATCACCAATCAAAAAGATAAATCACCAATTTTTTTAGGTCACATAGCCTTTCATGCGCGATATATGGCACAAAAGAAATCATAGATAAAACTCTCAGTTTCAACAAGAAGAACAATCGAGAGGATCTATTTTACAATTTTTCGTGTATATTTAGCCAATCAGATTAATCTATTTGTATTTTTATTATGATAATTTAAGATAAAATAATTTTTTTGATAAATGCAGCTAAATAATCTGAATAACTAGAAAAAATGAAATTTTCTAACATAGTAGCAAAACAAATACTCTTTGAAAAATCTCTTAATAATATTAAGATTGAAGAGAGATTTTTTGTCAGTTTGTTCGGAAAAGTACGGGCTTCTGGTCAACGATAAGTTTTTACAAATTATGCTATAAAAAACGCCTTTAACGAAATATATTATGATTTATAAAGGTAAAACATTTGGACATCTACGTATTGTTTGTTTTATAAAAATTTATGTTTGAAGTACTTAACATTCACAAAAATTTAAAAAAAATTATCATATTTAAAAAAAAATTCACATGAATGTATTTGGTTGACGTATAATAGTACAGTTGAAGAATGCAAAGAAACATAGGGTCGAGACCTTTTTAACAATTATTTTCTGAACTTTATGTTTCAAAAATAATTATTTAAAAATAACTTTAATACGAAATAAATGTAAATGTAATTAATAATACAACAATTTTATTTATCAGATAATTATTTCAGTGGTGATATATCCATTAATACATTTATATATTAATGGATATGATATTATTTTGAAAGTAATTCTATATAAGATGATATTCATAAATATATTAATATATTTCCATAAAAATAACGCTGGTTGTTTAGTAAACACTTTTATATCTACAAAATTACTTGCATAGTCTTTTACCCTATATTCTAAATGTATTAATTCTAAATATGTTCATAGTTAACAACACTAACTTACAAATAAACATAATTCTCTGTTGGCAAATGAAACTAGAAAAGACATACGCTGAATAAAAAGAGCAAATTTGGTGAGTTTGATAAATTATGCATTGTTTTAGAATAGTTAAAATTTCCGTGATCACTCTAGCGATTGTTGCAAAAAGAGATAAAAGATGCATTTTTTAGCATCTGCTTTACGTATTGGAGTGTATTAATATTTAAGCAGCCCTGAAGTGTGGCTCTACATAATTCAGAACTGAATCCGAAAACATTAGCTTTGGTGACCAAATGCTTTGTTTTAAATTACGAAGTGAGGAAATCTTAGATTCATCGTTGAATCACGCAACCTTTTTAGGATTGTTCAGCCATGTCGAGTGTAGGGTACGGTGCGTGAACTCTGATTCGTGCTGTTCGCATTTGAAGTGAAATAGTTCAAACCTTTCATTTTTTAATCCTCCAAATTTAGAATTTTCGTGCATATAAAATATTCAGGTATCAAAAATTATCTGAAATTAATACAAATATATATCAGAATTAATCATTTGTTAAATATGTAGTGAATAGATATTTGTGATATGGAATGTATCGAATCGGAATAAGAAATCTGATTCGAAATTATTATAAGGAAATTTAATTCCTTTACAATTGTAGTTGATTTTTTCAATTAAATTGGAAAAATATCAATATTTTTCTTGTTGCATGATAAAATACTTTTTTAGAACACAATTTTGCAGATACTTACATTTCTTAACAATTACTCTAGTTAAATCTTATTTCTATAGGCAATAATTTTTTAATAAACCGAGTTCATTTAATTTTCATTTTACAAATAAATTTAGCAAAGCAATATTTTTCAATCGAAATTCCCTTTAGACCATCACTTATTATATTTTTAATTAGCTGAGTTTTGTGTAAATATTACTCTTTTACTCAGAACATGAAATGCATATTATTTATTACATCTTTTTTTTCCCTATTTCTTCGTTCATCGATATTTAAATAATCTATTCATTTGAAATTATGCACTCACTTTATACTAAATAATTTTTTACAGATATCAGTGAACTCTGTTGGTTTGACTAGTTCTTTTTATCAGGATACAGAGACTTAGAAATTAATCAGATTTTTTAAAATTTTATACCAAGACCTATTATGATTATTCAGATTATATATCGGAATTTTACTTTAATCTGCTATCATTTAGTAATCTTGAGATATATTATCTTTCCGCTTTTTGTAACCTCTGCGAATCTTCTTTTACTCAAATGAAGGAATTAGTGTTTCTCAAATGAGGGTTTTAAATATTTTTTTCAGTTTAGGAAATGCTCTTTGAATTTATATTTATTCATTAACATTTTTCTGTGATTTTTATTTATTAAAATTAAATGTGTGGTGTTTATTGAAAAACGTTCTATACTCATTTTTGTCAAATATATTAATTTTTCTCTGTATTAAATATGTTTTAATTATATGACTGAAGGAGAAAATGTAACATGCTTTGAATTATGTTCAGTTTTTGCAATGCTTACATCCACCATTCCCCAAAATGATATTCCGAATACTTTTTATATATAACATTTATGTACCTTTTTATTTGTAAAATTTTTAGATATAATATGAATACAATTTGTTTCTATTTTATTGATATGATATACATATTTTTTTTAACATTTTATTGATATAACATGTACAACATTTATTTACATTTTATTGTTTTAATTTTTTACTGATGCAAAATGTTTATCTTCCTAATAATGCTTGTATCATATTTGTACAACGTAAAATAAAAGGAAATTATTTTAAAAAGACCCCTTTTAAGTTGAATGTTGATTAAACAATTTATTTATTTATAAGATTAGCATAATTTCAAAGCACTCGAGGACATTGAAATTATGCTAATAGCTTGAATTTGTTTTAAAAACTCTGAAAAATCAATTCCTTCTATTTTTATTTACAGGTGAAGAAATCCACATTCCAGCGGTGAATGCAAATCATATACGAAAAAAAAAATGTTGAATAAACATAAAAAAATATTTTTCCATATATTTCTGTTGATGTTTTGCAGCGAGATGGGAATAATAATTCAGAATTCAAGAAATACACGATAGAATTCTGTTCCAGCAACTGTCCGGGCCATTCTCAGAAATCTTTCTCTAGTTTCTTTTGTAAGGGTATCTTAATATCCCACGGTGACCATCCAGAGGTGCATTTAATCCTAAGCAGCGTAGGGTTGCTTTTTGATCGCCAAATTCAGAAAGAAATAGTTTTTGTCATTCCGATTTTGACCATCTTCATTTTTGACTCAAAAGAAGTGAAGCAATGCAAACGAATTCTTGGTAATTTTTACATTTAATATACCAAATCTTTTTAATTTCTTGATGGTTATTTGTTTTTTACAGTATATTTGATAACCTATGCTCATTTGGTAACATTGGAAATTTTCGAACAATTTTGTCACTTATACCATGTTTTAGCACATGTTTTCGAAACTATTTTTGACCGTTGAATGTTTTCATGGTTTTGTTTTTAACTATTAACCATATATATAGCGCAGTTGGGCCAGATATGGCTCTTGCTTAAAAAATCCCCAAATACCAAATACCTTAATATACCTGAAAGAAAAATGTGTATATTCTAGGTGACGTATTTGAAAATTCGGGATTTTCTCAAGGCAGCATCATATATCATCACAAAATGAAATCTATTTGCTGTAAAAATGATGCACAATTCAAAAAACGTAATTTCCTGAGTAAAAAACAGCTTAAATACAAATAATAATTCGATTTAATGCCATTTTATAAAAAGAGCTCATTACTTGTAATAGCACTTTACTGCACATACATGCAATGCCAATTTTTCTAATAAAACTCTGAGATTTGGAGCATTATATCATCAAAATTTCGGTCCTTATCATTTCTAATTGATGTGTCTTTATATTATTGTATATTGGTGTAACAAAACAAATGCTTTCGATTGGCTTTATAGAGCTCCAAGACTCACCGGAATCAAGAATGAGTGGGGCATTTCAGAATTGAGAATGATTAATTTACAGTATGATGGTTGATTCTTACCAGCGCTGAGGATACATGAAATTTTCGTGATTCTTGCTTTTTCTATCAATGACAGGACGTACTTTCTTAGGGACGGGTTGTATCGTGGACGGTGGACTAAACCACAATTCTCATCATTAATGCTATCACATTGCTCCGATCATTCAGATTTTTGTGTGTCTTCTGGCTGCCTGGTGTAGTCAGTTTGTTCATTATAGAGTGTAAATTACTAAATCACATCACATAAGCACAAATAATTTCATTCGTAATTATTTGTGCATGCAAATATTGCACTTGACTCGACAAATGCAAGATTATCAGCTTCAAAAAATAGTTTTCTTCAATTTTTGAAATAAAATATATTTATTGTATAATAATTTTCTCTTTAAAAATATAATTTTATTAGATAGAAAAAAGCAAATTAAAACAACGCAACCATCTATTTCTAACAGGAATTGTAGCAAAACTTGCAGAAGGGCAAAAATATAAATTTGAATTGTTCGGATTTAATGCAAGTTGTTGGAGATGTTTGTTTACTTTCTCAAAAATAAAATGTTTAATACTTTATGTGTTCTCCATTTTATTCCATAGATTGAGTTCCAATTTTAGTTTTGTCAATACAACCACACACAATTATAGATTGAATTGATAGTCTTTGAAGAAATTGCACAATACGGGAACATGTTTCCTTCATTGTCTAATTTGCACTATATAGTACTTTGGTTGTGTATATAGAAACAATAACAGCATAATAAAGCAATTTCATAAATACTTATCATAAATTAACAGATCAAAAGCTATGTTAGGGCTCTTAACAACATGTTAGGTGAAAAATTAAAACTAACCCTGCATTTTCATAGCCACGCGTGTTTTCTATGAAAAAGATATGGATGTTGTTTAAGTTATATTACTCTAATGATTTTCCACCAAAGTTGATCCATATGTCCATTATCATTTGTATTTATAACACATACTAATTACATTTTTATTAATTAAGATAATAATTTTTATTATAGTTTTTTCTTCCTTTCAGGAAAGTTTTTTTTTTGCAATCTCATACTATTTCCTTTGCATGTGTTTGTTTTGTTTGTTATTATTATTATTATTATTCACTTTTTTATTTCAAGACAACTGTATAAAATAGTCAAAAATTGCGTTAGTATACAACATGATATTCTATTAACAAAGCCTCTGTCACTTAAATTTTTAATGAAAATCAATTTCCTTTTTCAATTGCGAAGTTCATCAACAAAATATGCACAGAAATAAAAATTTATTGATTTTCAAATGAAACATAGATACATTGATAGATATTAAAATTTGTAGAAAATTTCATGAGCCTGGCAGGTGTGACTGATGTAAACAATGGTAATGAGATCATTTAAAATATTTGAATACTAGTTTCTTGGTTTTCAGTAGATATTGCTGATATTTTAATTCTAATATTGGCGAAATCTCTGATTCTCCCGAAAGATCTTTTCAGCCAAATGTGGCAACCCTGTTTCATGAGACCCGAATGATCGACAAGGGAGTAGCCTAAAAGAATTTTCAATCACTCTCCTGCCCAAGATATGTTCACAGAAAATTTCCTCTAAGTTCTCCATTTCAAATTTCCGAAAAAGCATCAAACAGGAAAAAAAATTGTTTTTACATCTTCTTTTTTAAAAAATTTCGTTTGTGCGCATTTTTACAACTCTGCTCCTCTCATTTCAAGTATTTTTTTAGAGTGTCTGGCAATTTTTCGTGGAAGAAATTTTGACCATACCTTTTTCTGAGTGAAGAAGTCTTTTTTTTCTTTCCTCCTTTAAATATGGGCTAACACCCCTAATGTCTATGTTTATAGTTCCAAGCGAGGAAAATGCGAGTCTGAGTGTGCAGTTTTACTCCCTTGAAGTGTGGAATATGTACTTTTATTGAAAAAAAAAAATCCAGCTCTGTATTACAGAAGCTTGTTTCAGCCATATTCAAGATAAAACTTTTGCAAGCATCATTTTAAGCCACTAAACTTGTCTCTTGAACAAAAATAGAAATTAGTATGCTGTTAAAAAAAAGATGAAATCCGTAACATTATCCTTCATCCGTGTTAGTGCAACAACAAAAAATTATATAAATTTCGCATAGATGTATAAAATAACTATATTAAAGTGTTTGTTTTCTCAAGCAGGTATACAATTTTCGCTTATCTTATTTCGCACAAAGCCTGTAATTCTATTTCTTTTATTTTTACACATCATTAAGAAAATCTTTTTGTTTTCTTACTGATAAGTTTACAAATTAAGCATATTTAAGAATCTAATTAGGCATCGTCATCTAAAGCTATATATTAAACAAGCTTATTTTCTAGTTAATTTATCTGTGGAAAATTATGATAAATTGCAGCGAAATATTATTATTAAAAGAATCATGTGTATGTCGGATGTTTTACATCTTTTTGTCTTAAACAAACACGTAATTATTTTTAGATTTATAAAAATCTAAAAAAAAATCAATGATTAAAATTTATCACAAGAAATAAAATTTTAATTTTGGCCACTGTAATCTCAATATTAAAATTATTTATTAGCAGAATTTTATATAAGATATATTCTTATGTATATTGAATATATACTTTTAGTAGTGATTATAGTACGTTATTTCATTATATTTTTTAGATTATGGATTTTAAAAAATCAACTTTATATACAAATAATAAAACAAGATATTTAATGTTTCATAAAAGATTCCATTGAACTTAAAATCATTTTTATTGTTTACAAAACTGGGAATGAGAAACTGCAATAGTATTGTGCGTCAGTTATGTTAGGTTCGTGAATTAATTCCTATTCATTTGGATGAAAATTGATTCAGTAAATAGAGCTATAGAATATAATGATGAATGAAACCAACCAAAGTCTAAGAAAAATATTGAGATGCAAAGAAGTTATGCGTAAAAATATACGTATATGTGCATTTCTCCATAAACTCAAAACTTATTTCTTTTGAAAAAACCTATAAATAAAAAAGTATTTCGTCATCAATCACACTTTTAATTCATTTCATTTCCCATGTATTGGGTAGTTCGGAAAGTAATTTCGTTTTTTCCTGACAAAGGATTTAATTGCATTTTTCGCACCCAATTTCATACTTAAACCGCAAAATCATTTTATGTTTTAAGAGCTGATATAGCAAGGCATGAGTGTGAAAAAGTGCAGCTCATTCTTCGCAGTAGTTTTTGGATGGTGCCCTTTTAAATATGGAGAACAATAAACAGCATTTTCGTCATTTTTTTCTTTTTTGCTATAAAAGGTAAAATTGCTGTTCAAGTAAGAAATAAATTAGCCAATATGTGTGGAGAAGATTTGTTAACAGTGCATCAGTACCAGAACTGATTTGCAAAATTTTTCCTTCAAATGAGGAGGCCAAAAACCACCTCGATCAGTTTTTTTTTACAGCAAAGACCAAAACTTTTATGAGCGTGTAATCATGTTACTACCAAAAATATGGCAAAAGGTATTAGACCAGAATGGCAATTTTATAATTTAATAAATAATTTATTCATTAAACGAAAATTTCTTTTCATTTTGACAAAAAAATACGAAATGACTTTCCGAACAACCCAATATTATTTTTTGAATTGATATCTATGAACTATATAAGGCAAGCCTTATTTAAATAAAAAAATTATTCAAATAAAGCCATTTCCATTTTATTAAGTATATATATATATATATATATATATATATATATATATATATATATATATCAATATATCTGTGTATAGACTGATGGTAAAAAATCCCATCTCTAGGAAGGAGCTGTGCTAGATAAACTAAATTTGGTAGGCGTGTTTATACATCTGAAAGATGACGTCGATTCAAATTTCGAGCTACGCGCGTAAGTGTGGCGCTAGTAGCGACACTATAAACATGCAAATGAGGTTTGCTTTAAATAAGCGCTGTAAGGTTCGTGATCGTTATTTACAGTTGAGTTTTGACGTAGCGGGTTAATGTTAGTCAAGGATGCATCTGAGAAAACGAACAAGCCATTATCAACAGCTGACTGAGTTTGAACGAGGCCGTGTTGTAGGACTACGAGAAGGTGGGTTTTCGTTCCGCGATATTGCTGAAAGACTTGGTAGGAATGTATCCACTGTGCATGAGTATTGGCGGCAGTGGTGAAGGGAAGGCACTGCCTCAAGAAGACCAGGTTCCGGGCGGCCACGTGGTACTACTGAGAGGGAAGACCGTCGTATTCGGCGTATGGCTGTGGCTAATTGTACTGCGTCTGCAGATGAAATTCGAGCTGCAGTTGGCACCACAGTGACACAACGAACTGTAACAAATAGGTTACTTCAAGGACAGCTCCGATCCAGACGCCCTGTACAATGCATTCCACTGATTCCAAACCACTGCCGTTTGCGACGTGAGTGGTGTCAAGCTAGAGCTCATTGGAGGACGGAGTGGAGATCTGTTGTGTTTTCTGATGAAAGCCAGTTCTGCCTTGGTCGCAGTGATAGCCGTTTGTTGGTTAGAAGGAGGCCAGGTGAACGCCTGCTAGGGACCTGTCTGCAGCCTAGACATACAGGGCCTACTCCTGGAGTTATGGTTTGGGGAGCAATTTCGTATGAG
>JAPMOQ010066000.1:4864-15964 GCA_026543055.1 Argiope trifasciata
CGGCCGGCCAGCCAATCAAACTACCCTTGAATTCTTTAAAGGCATTTGATCGCTGTGTCTGATCAGCACTGTGATCAATATGCCTTTAGAGAAAATACGAAGTGTTCAAATGATTAGTATGAATTTAAATTATTCCCAAAATCTACGCGAATGTAATAAAATGTTATATTTTATGAGAAAATGTGAATGGATGCGATGAATGTTTAATTTTATAGTGTAGATTGTTTTTTACTTTTATTTCTTGGTAGGGGCATATCAAATTTGCGTAAAATATTTAATTTAAACTATTATATATTGAACTAATCTTTATTGAGAATTGAACAAAATACTTCTAATGTATTTTCATCTGAAATTTTAATGTTAAATAATTTTTGTAAATGTGTTTCTTTTCTTATGTTACAAGAATTAATGCTTGAATTAAATTTTCCTACGCAAGTATGTGAATTTTCGAAAAGTGAATGCATAAATTACCTCTGAATTTGTTTAAATTATTGTTAAGCGTACTCCCTAAAATGACAAGTTAGTTCAATTTGAGATCTGTACTGTACCCTTTATACGAATATTTTTATATTGCTCTTTTGATGTTGTATTAATCTTTAAACGAACCGCTTATGAATTATAAATTTGTAAATAAAATTTTTGTTTGGATTTCAATCTTGTGTTTAGTTGCCATTTACTTGTCCCATTTCGAATGTTTTTGTTGCATATAAATTTAATATTTTTGAGAAACTATTCTCACGAAATTCGTGAACTGAATTTGAGATGGTAAATACATCTAAGTAGTTAAAAAAAATATTGAATTGATTCAAACTTAAAGCGAAAATGAATAAAATTAATTATAATTAATATTAATTATAATATAATTAGATTATAATTAGTTAATAATGACACAAAATTTTTTGAATAGAAACTCTTCCCACACTTATATCAAAATATATATATATATATATATATATAAGTATAACAACTCTTTCGATATAACAGATGCATATTTCCATTTTACTTAATTAAATTCCTATTTCATTGTTTATTTTATGGATGAACTTTGCTGCTAAGTTTGGTGTGATATATTAAAAACGCATACTAGAGGGAAATCTATTTTTTGTCAGTATTACCTTGATACCAATCGACATATTTTATGAATGAGGAATGATCTATATAAATAAAAATGTTAGTCCGTGTGTCTCTTATGCGCTGCCGTGTGAATCGATTGCGATAAAACTTCGACTGCTTATTACTTGTACTTATGCGAAAGTTATAGGCATAATAAAATCATCTCCAGCATAAAAATTTTTTTAATATCTATTTACCGCAGCTATTAAACATGGATTAACAACCAAATAACTCACCAAGGAGACACTACAGATTCAGTGAAGATGCTAAATTCAAGCTAGGTTTTAATATTTAAAATTATTGTTCCTGTTCGGACTGAACTAAAAATCTGTTTTTCCCAAAACCAGTTGTATGTTGAATGCTACGAATCGGACAGCCAAGACATTTATATTTTTCGGTTGAAAATGGGAAAAACCAAAATATTGCCTAACCTAAAACTGTTGAATAATGAAATAAAAAAGAATGGAATAAAAATTTTCACTTCTCTTTTATAAATCCTTCAACTTCAATGAATGCATTCGCTTCCGATATGAAAATAAATATCGTTTTTCTGTTATTCCTAACAAAACATTTCAAATTTCAAACAATATTTTAAAATCATTTCTTCTGCGGCAGCAACATTCCGGGTACCAGCTAGTAAAATACATAAACGATATTCAATCATTTCGTTTTACTTTTGAATGTAGTAAAATGTAGTAACGAATGTTATAAAACTTCGTCCCCTAATAATTATTTCAAGAAATATTTTTTTTCATACGAAAGTAACATTGTTTTCCCACTTCAATCGTTTTTAAGATAAGGAATTTGTTAGTCAGCGGAAATTAGTCCATCCAGACTACCTGAGGTCATTAATGTAGTACTTTTTAAGGAAGTCATTTACCTTAACTAGAAGAGTAAAATAAAATTAAGGAATTACTAAATGAATGAAAAAGAGTGAGGGAAAGAGATGAATTGGAAGAAGAAAGGGCTTCAGAAGAAAAGTAGAACTTCTATTATCTTATTATTAACTTCTATTTAGAACTTCTAATCTATTTAAAACAGGAGTAGTACTCAATTTATTTGAAATAAGAACAGCAGGATTTAGGACGGTGGAGAACTTATGGAGTTATTTTTTATAATGATTATTGTGAGAATTATCAAGTGCAGGTAATAAAGTGGAAGTTATTATTGATGAAAACATCTTAAAAGATTAAAAACAAGCAATATGAATTTAAAAAAATTGGTTTCTACTTGGGTCAACCACAAAAAAGGTTATTTTGGTTTCTTATTATGAAATAATTATCAAAAAATTAAGTATAAAAAATGATTGAATTTCACAAGAACTGAACTCGCATTCTTCACGTCAAAAATACCAAAATCCACACACTTAACCGATGGAGCTACAATTTGTCGATTTCAGTTCTCATTAAACAGAGTTGGAGCAGTTTGTAAAGTATTAAAAATTAATTCAATTTAACGAACGAATGAATGAATATTATAAAAACTGTATTACATCGAGTGCCGTCCACTACATGTTAAAAAATGTATTTCAACTCGGGTGGATGATTTAAAAGTATTTTATTAACGATTAAAAATTTGAACAAGATATATTAACAATAATAGCTAAGTAATAAGGAACACAATAGAACCAAAATCTTTTTCTATTTGTTGCGATTTTGGTTCTATTGTGTTCCTTTTCACTTAGCTATTATTGTTAATTAATTTAAATTCATCTGTATTTTAGATGGAGCTGCATTTACACTCACTAAATACAATGTGTTTTTAAATTTTAAATTTAAAACTTGTTTAAATCCTAAACAATTTTTAGTTTCGATTCCAATTTTTAGTTTCATTTCTGTAATTAGTTTCATTTACTTAATTATATTAATTTAGATTTGTTTCATAAATGGGTTTTATTTCATTTTTGTAAACTTTTTGGTGTTTAATTCCAAATTAAATTTTTATTTCGATTTCGACCTAATTAGTTTCGTTTTAATTTTTCTTGACTCAGGAAATGGGTTCTAATTATTTAAATGCTATATATATATATATATATAATTGAGAGAGAGAACTAATAGTAGGAATTGAAAAAAAGCAGAACGCATGTAAAACTATCGAAAGTTTTCTGCTCATCGGAACAGATAACATCGCACACCTTTCAGAAAACTTTTTAAAAATGCACTTAAATTGAACATAATTTTTTTTTGCGAACAATTTTAAGATTAGGGGAATGGAGCAAAGCCCAGTAATTGAAACATCTCTTACCCATACGTCACAGTTGATCTGCCTTATTAGAAACATTCAATTACCTTTTCTCTTCCCCACAAATAAAAAGCCACAAAAGACGGATGTGCAATCGATATCTCTCGAACAAAACCTCATTTATTCCTGGCCAAGGTATTCTATTAATACATTCTTACATCTCCCAAGAAATATTTCATCCTCCCCTTCTAATAGCCCGCTTTTCAAAAAGGACCAATCAGGGGGGTATTACTGGCTTCGATCCCTTCCCCTTGGAAAAACCAATAAAAGGCATTCATCATAATTACGGCGATAGGGATATATGATAATCCATTCATTGATTGGGCGTTTGTTTTATTAATATCCCCCTGTCGGTGTGGCATTAAATTGGAACCATTCGAAGAGGGTGGTGTAAGGGGTTGTGTACACTCCCATAACTTATATTGGGAGGAGGGAAGTAATAAAATTGAATTGAGTGATTACGCGAAGGACAAGACAGCAATTGGATTCGAAGTTTCGGATATCGGTTATTTTATGAAATTATCTTTTCTTTCTTCCTTGCCCGGACGCTTTATTTTTATTTCTCAAAAAGCAGATGAGTGATAATTTTTCAAAAGAGCAGAGTTTTTATCCAAGCTATTTCGAGGTACTTTGATGACTGATTTTCTTAAAATAATCAATACTCTCAAGTTTGTACGGAAGAATTGGGATTTTTCATCATAGGGGTCGAGGTGAGATGCTAATATTTTAATCTCGGTTAAATTGACTTTGAATGATTTGTTTGAAAACCTTCAAAAATGTTTGATGTTACAAGACCTTGGGATCTGTTTGAATCAGTTTGAGGACGATAACCATATTTGAGTCGTTATCCCAATCAATAATGAATGATCCCAATCAATTTTGAAGTATTTATTATAAATTTGTTGATAGATCTCCAACCTCAATATAAATATTCTGACTGCTAAATCAATCGCCTGTAGATTTTAAGGCATCCAACTACGTTAAAAACATTGGCTGTCGATCACTTCGGTGGTTTATCATCATTATTATTATTTCTCGTAATTCAGACTTTCTTCTTTTCAAAACAGTTTGTCTTTTCTAGAAAAAGGAAGGTCTGACCTATCATTCAGGATCACATGGTTTTTAGTCAAAATTTGGCTTTCAAAACTTTAATTTTCAAAAAAATTCACCACCGTTAACGTGATATCTCAAAAACTAACAGAAATATTTACATTAAAAAAATTCAGCGTGAGTTTGAAATGATATGGGGAATGAAATGGACGAAACATTTTATTGTTAGAGAAATACTTTTTCATTTATAGTTGTTTTCAGAAAAATTAAGCTGTTAATTGATGGAAAAAATGCATATATATATATATATAATATATATAAATAATATAATATAACATTATGCATTCATATATACATATTTACCTATAATTTCTTTGCATCTCAAACTTCTTAGTTGTTGTTTCATTTCATTTATCATTATATTCTTTCACTTGTTTACAACGGAAAGTAGGATTGCTGAATTACCATTTTGTGTAGAGTGTTAACAGTTTTGATTAAATTTCCTTAAAATTTACAAATTTTCCTATTTCTCAAAATATATTATATTTTCATATAATTTTGTTGTATTTATTATATATTGTATTATAATTTACAATACATCTAAAATCCATAGTTTAAAACAAATAAAAAAATTAAAAAATCCAATATTTCAAATTTTTTTCTTCGAACGTAGTCGGATACATTAATTTACCATAAGCACAGATATAGAGCAATAATAATTCTATTCCAAATTATATTTGTTTTCTTAAATAAAATTCCTGTTTTGAAATTTCACGAGGATTATTTTAGGGATAAGACGAATAATGTAATTTGAGTAATGGTTCAAAATGACGAATGTTGTTTTACAACGGGACGTTAATATAACTAAACTAAACTAAACTTGAGCCTGGAAAATGCAACTGGGCATGCTGTCTAACACTTTCTGAAATTGTATTCTATTTTCGTTCTCTTTTACCTCCTTTGATTTGAACAGTGGATTTCAAAATACACTTGCCCGGAAGATTTTACATCATGTGATCTAGAACTGATTTCAGTTTAAATCAGGACGTGATGATGAGTTCCTGAAACATAGTACCTGATGCTAAATTTGACACACGTGACGCATTTACGATAATGTGATAGGCTTGTAATCCACGACCTTCAACTTCGAATCAAAATATAATTTTATATTCCTTTACATTCCGTTAGTCGCTCATCTAACAGATACCTGATACTTTCTTACTCCAATAACTAATTAACGTTATGTCTTGGAGAAAATTCTTTTTTACTATCTTCCTAGTTTGTTTTGGAGGAATTTTAATACCATTCCCACGCTTCAACTGTGATATTCGAAAAGGCAACTGTTATAGGTTATCTGTGAGATACAACGAGGCCACTTTTGTAAGTATTTCTTACTTCCAATTTTTTTTAACTTTTTGTAAATTTTAACAAATATTAATACTTTTTATTCTCAATGTTACTGTGTTAAACTATATAGTATCTCTCAGATGCAACAATCTGCCAATATCCACTGCCGTGCATTTCAAAAAAATTATGCAGAAGAAAAAATTAGTTGAAAAAAAAAAAGAAGTTAATAACAGCAATGACAACGATAATTCTTCTCGCAGAAAGTACAAGCTTTGTTAAAAACAGAAGAAAATACGCTGAACTAGATATTCATGCCAAAAATTGTGGTTCAAACTCTTGTTTGTAGCACTGTTTATTTATTTTCTCTCAAGAAGGAGGAAGTGAATTGAATTGAGAAAAAGCTAATCGACTAAGCTTTTAATTAACTAAGCTATATTTACTGATAAAACTAATGGTTATCGATCATGAAATTTGATTCTTCTTTTTTGCATACTTAACTCTCATGAGTATTATATTGCATTAATTCTTTCGAAAACAAAAAAAAAATATGTATGCAATATCAAATTTGATTTATTGCTACTTCTTCCTATTTAAAATTGTTTTTATCAACATTATTAGTTTATTTTAACAGTGTTTACAGGTGTATCTGTCAGATAAAGCTCTACCACATTTGTCTGAAAAAGGATGCGACTAACGGAGTGTTAAAGAGATGTTTTATTATAGCAGAATTGATATTTCTGCTCTCTCTTATATTTTTAATGAATGGATTATAAATATTGGGAAAGATATATCGTGTGGTGTTAATCGAAATTGTGCCAGCATTTTTAGGCGTTACTGAGTAATATACAAGAATGAAAGAACTGTAACACAGCTGTTCAGAGACTTGTAGAGATAAAACCTGGAAGAGATGAGAATTCCCATTTTCAGTGGTATGTTTTTCAGAACATAAAGCGGGCCTCAGTGGACTGATGGTAAGGTCTCTTCTTCGGAACCGAAAGGTTACAGGTTCGAGTCTCGACTCCACTGAAGCCCCGTCGTTTAAGAGGACCTCTTACACTTTAAGTTCATCAGGCCAAACGTCCTCCCTCTGGTGTGGCATGGAGTGGGGGTGCCGGCTCAGGTGCCGTTCTCGTCATCTGACCTCGGTTCAAAATGACGAGGTCCGCCCGAAAATAGCCCTAGCGTTGCTTTACAATGGTACGTTAATATAACTAAACTAAACTCAGAACGTGAAAAAAAGAATTACGCCAGAAAAATTTCAAAATTGTGGGGCAGGAAAAATTGATTAAGCAATTGAATAGACTAACTATTAGAATCGAAGCACTCTCTTGATGTAGAGAAGTTACAAATTGTGCTTTACGTAGAAATGCAGTTGGTATTACACACCCTTGAGTAAGAAAGTATTGCTTTAGTAAATTCGTGCGCGATACACTAATAAATCCAATTTAAGAAATGGTTGTATGATATGCGTTTAGAATATCAGTATCTGACCAAATAATATATCACAGAAATTTAATGCTCAACTGCCCATTTGCTTTCTTTCCATAAAAGAAAATGAATACTTTAGTTTCTTACTATAATGTACTGAGAAGGAATTTATTTCTCTAACTAAAGTAAACTTTTTAAATCTAGAAGGTTTATCTTCCAAAAACGTTTTTCTAAACCCATCGGAAAAATCCCACTTTCTCTAAAATAGAGCATAAATTTTCATTTCCAAAATACCCAGAGTTCAGAACTGACAATCACTGAAACTCCAGCCGCCTCTATTTTTATCCACTTGTCGATAAATTCTTGGTGAACCTCATAATCAGGGAGCGCTCTGATAAATTCTTGGTGAACCTCTTAATCAGGTAGCTCTTTAATAAATTTTCTGTGAACCTCATAATCATTGAGCGCTTTGATGCCCTACGCTACAAAAGAAAATAGGCATTCGGTACTCAATCACTGACTTCAAGATGGAATGCCTCTCACCTGTGCCCAGCATGAGAGAGCTGTTAATCTCGCTTGATAGATTGGAGACGAACTCCCCCAAGAAAAACAGGGAGACTCCGCTGAATCCAGTCTGGCTAGCTTTATGCTGTTTCCATAAATGAGTTGTGCATGCTGCTATCTACCCGCCTTTGTCGACCGGCTAGTTCGCTGGGATTAACGCCAGCTAAAATTTTCAATTATTTTTATGTAACAAGGTTTCTTAATAGATTCTTCGGCACAATATTTTTAATCTTTAGATTTTCATAATCATATAATTTATAGTATTATCGAAGCTTTGTGTTATTCCCAAT
Source organism: Argiope trifasciata (assembly GCA_026543055.1). NCBI lineage: Eukaryota > Metazoa > Arthropoda > Arachnida > Araneae > Araneidae > Argiope > Argiope trifasciata. The sequence goes on from JAPMOQ010066000.1 coordinate 12,898, forward strand.
ATAATTTTAAAAAGTTTCTGTCAGTTCTCTTGAAATTGGAACTTCAAGTTGAAGTGAAAGTGATTAAATCAATTATTGAATTATTGACTCGTGAATTTGAAGAGATTAAACCAATTTGGAAGTGAATAAACCAATTATTTAATTATTGGCTGATGAGTTCGAAGAGAGAATGTGCCTCTCATAAATTAGTCTAGAAAATAATTATCTCCTATATTAGTCTAAAAATACTGCATTTTTTCAACTTAGAAAGTTTAAGAAACTTAAATGTAGTACATTATTTATTGACTACGTTTCGCATTATCATAGAAGCAACTATTACATTATTTTCTTTAATTATTTATACGCTGACTTCAAGCAATAATTTAAATTTATGCATTGCCTTCAAATTAATTTGTTTTTTAAATTTGCTGACCATCATTTTATCTTTATACCACCATGTGTATCTAATACTAACTGTTAAATAAACATGCATTGACTAAAAAGTTTCATTAAATAACATTTGAAGTTATCTGAAGGAACGTTGGCTTCTGTTAAAATTAATAACAAAAATCAAAACAAGTAAATGCATGTTTATACCTCCACAATTACGAAAAACGCTGCAATTTAATTAAAATTTAAAACCCAGGGTTGTTCTTCCCTAAACTTTCTCGCATCATCTGTAATAAAGTGGTTACCTTAATGAATGACTTACATGATATTTGCTTGCTATAGCTCCAAAATATGAACCTTTCACTTGGATTTAACATTTCTACAGAATCTATTGGCTCTACGGAGTGTTATTTGGAGGTTAATCATTGGCAAATAGGTGCGGTTGAGATCCGATTTTTTTTCAATTTTAATATAATTGTATTTTTCTTCTAACCATCCCGTAGGTGTAAACAATACGCTGACCAAGATTCATGACAATCTGGTGAATGGTATAGGAAGGCATAAGAGACACACAGACAGACATTCATTTTTATTTATATAGATTGTCCATCCTGTAGACTATGAATTCATCTCTATCGACCCAATAATTTAAAACGGACACAGACGAAATCTCCTTTTTTTCATCCTAAACCAGAAAATACAAGAAGCATTCGCTTTAGGAAGGAAATATAAAGCGAATCATTATTCACTCACACACTCTTCGGAACTGTTACGAATACGAAATTATCAGAAGATGCTCACCTTCCGATAAACCCTCCTCCATCTGAAAAATCTCCCCAGATCGCTGGCGGCTACTTCTAAGAAACCCGATAACAGCTTTTGCCCTACACGAAGACCCCCCCCCCCCCAACGGCATCTTCCTCCGTGGGTGGGCGGCATCTCATCAATGCCTACATCACTCAGTTCCCCACCAATGAATAAATGAATGGCAATACCCTCATTCCCGAGGAGAGGACCTTTTCTTTTGTGGGCGGTGGAACAAGGTAGCAGTTTGGTTGACGGACAAGGGGTGATGACGTCATTTAGGGTCATCAAGAACCTCCCACCCCCTACCCGGTGTGTATTTTTACACGAGATGATGATGCGAAGTATCTATTTTTTAATGAGAAATATGGAAATTCCTGCATATATGGAAACGAAACACAAACGGATGAATTTATACAGTTGTTTACAGCTAGTATATCGTTGTGAACGGTTTTAATTCGTTATTTAGGATTACTTTTATTGTACGACACATTATTTTGTTTTAAACTAGCTGGAACCAGTGAGTTCCTGTCACCGAATAAATAATATTAAATGCAATCAATCAATAATTTGGCAATGTTTTTATCGAAATAGGATGAACGAGACGACAGTACATAAAATACGAACAAACAAATATTCATTTTTATACAATAGATTTGTGTATTCTTTTAGAATTGTAAAACTTGCTGTTCTTTCAGAATGGTAATGAAAGAAACTATTAATTGTATCTCGTGATTCCTGTAATATTCGTTCAGAATTCCGAAGCTTAATTTTAGAAAAGGTGATTAAAATAGTTTCTTTTAAAATTTATTAATCATAGAAAATATATTTATACCATAAAATCGTTAATATAGTTGAAAAAATAATTTTTGAAAATGAAGATGGTGAAAAAATTATTTGTACTACAATATTTTTGGTAGTTACTGCGTAAAATGCGAAAATTAAATAAAAATATAAAACCCCCATGGTTGGTTTCCCCAAAATTTTCTTACCTCTGAGAGTGGTGACCTCTGTGAACGACTTGCATGGCATTTTTGTTCAATATCTATACAACATGAACCTTTAACTTGGATTTAACATTCCTACAGAATCTGTTGTCTCCTCGGTGAGTTATTTGGAGATGAATCCTTGGTAAATAGATGCGGTTGAGATTCGATTTTTTTAGATGATTGCACTATCTCTCAAGTAGATGTAAATAATAAGCTAAGTTTCATGGCAACCGGATGAACTGTTTAGAAAAGCATAAGAGACATACAGACAAATAATCTTTTTTATTTATATAGATTAAAATTATTTTTAGTAGCTGATCTTAATCTGTTTTCAGTTCATAAATTATTTCCTTAAGTATTATGAATATTTTTGCTTGTCGTGTCTTTCGTACATAATTCTGGATTGCTTATGTATTATTGTTATTTTTTCCTTTTGCTAAACTTTGTGAAATGTATGTTGTGCATTTTATTTTTTAATGACTTATGTGATGTGCATGTTATGTGTTTTACAAGTTTTGCATTCCTCTCTGTGGACATTCCTTCATACACCTTTCTGAAAATAATTATGTGGAATCGAGGAAAGTTATTTAAAATATACAATCTACATTTTTCCTAGTTGGGAAAAGAGAAAAATCAGTTCAATAAATTATTCTGATTAGTCACTTACTCCTTCATTTTCTCACTATTTATTTAAATACTCAGTTTCATAGTTAATGCATTATTTCATTATTATTTTACATTTTTTTAAACAGAATCTCAGTATAATGGTGAGAAATCAACATATTTGAGCACATGTATAAATATTCTACACTTGTAACAAGAAACGTGATAAAATACGTTCACTCTGCTGCTAATTATTTAAAATAAAACTTTTTTAGAATGTAGAATAACTTTTAATGAATTCT